>JANAVB010042616.1:0-127500 GCA_029216955.1 Iris pallida
CCCAAGCCGCGGGACGAAGGATCAAGTGTCATTTTCAAAGCACGCCGTGCACTAACTCGAAGCCGACTGTTGGACCTTTCCATATTCTAACTCATTCGACCTGTCGGGATTATTCTCTTAGCTATGTGGATTCGTCTCTTTTATTATCAAGCCTACTTGTGCAAGTTGAAAACATGCGATTTATTATGTGGAGGCTAAGCTGAGAGGCAAGTTCACCGAACTATCCCACCTGAGCGATGTCTCCGAGCAAGCCGTTGCAAGACTAAGTTCGAACGCTGTCGACGTTTCAATTCCTCCGATTGACTGAGCGGGACGGGGCACTATACGAACGGTATACCGGGGCACCGGGATCATTCGGCCTAGGAGGAATATAATCTTTGATAGGCGTACATCTATGAAGTCCGATTAGCACCGGTTGTAGATGTGGAAAGCCGCAAATGATGGTATGCAGCGATAGTTTCGGTTGTTTGGGATAGCGACCCAGCCCGTGAAAATGTCGGGCTACCCAAATTCGAGAAAGAAAAGAAAAAGAGAAAAGAAAGTAAGGAAAATAAAAGAAAGAAACGCCTTTAGTCTATTTTGGCGCGAATATGCCAACGACCATCATATAGTTAAGGAACGATGGGTTGAAAGTGTATGCACGTGTGTGTCCCGCACACATAGATCCTGCTTAGAGATGTACTTATAACATGACAGGAAAGGAATTGGGCGTATTCACCTTGGGTCAGTGCAAGGGCAAGTACGTCGACTTGGTAACAAGTTGCGCCACGAAACAAACACGAGATTGCTTGTCTACTTGCCTATTTAATATCGAATAACATGCTTGCCATGATAACATGCTTTACGCTTTCGAATATGCCATAAAATTGACCCTAAGGAGAACATAGCAAGATCATAAGCTAAGTTGCATGATTCAACATAAATACTACAATATCAGTTTAGAAAGTAGATATTGCATCTGTACATGCGAGGACGAACGTACTGATCCCCCACCAGCTTTCATGCAGGGTGCAGGGAATGGATGGCTAGCGGCGAAGCTTCGCTTGAACGCGTTGAGGCTTGGAATGCCGAAGCGTATTGAAGCGTGTGATCGTATTGACGCTCGGACATGCAACAGGATTGATACGACCGAGATATAGAAGGCATGATGTATGGAACGGTGAAATCCTTTGTGGGCAAGAGAGAACCTGAGTATTGTAGCCAATCTGACAATATTGTTGGGCTATCAAAAGCCTTTGTAATCTTAGTTTCGAATATCAATAAAGAGAATTGTTTCGTATACTCTATTTTTCTTTCATGTTAATATCGAATCAAAAGATAACCAATTGAGAACTTGTCATCTTGCCTAGCACGAGCGCAACTCCAGGCTCGTGCGGCATCACGCCCCACTACTAAAATACAGCATTTTGGCGACGGAATAACGACTACCTTGTGACGGACTACCGTCAGAAAGCAATGGATAATTTTTTTTTTTTTGTGTCAAAATCAATCGCACTTCCGTCGCTAATTTGACATAAATTTAGTGACGGATTGATCTCCGACGCTAATATGTCGCACATTTTGGCGGCAAAATCAAAAAAAATGGTGCGATAAATTAGCGTCTAACTAGCGACGGACGTTCCGTCGGTAATCTAGTGGGTATTTAGCGACTACCTAGCGACGGATATATCCGTCGGTAGTCCTTCGCTAAAATATTGTACCCTAACTTAAATTGAACCGACGGGGGAAATTTTTTATTCCCCCTAAACATACTCTTCTCTCTCTTCCCCTCTCTCTCTCCGGCAATTTCACTCCCCGGCGATCTCGCTCCCTCCGGCGATCTCTCTCCTCCGTCGATCTCGCATGTAAGCTATCTCCCTCTCTCTCTCTTTCCCTCTCTCTCTATTTTAGGGTTTCGGGAGGGTGGTTTCGGGGGGGTGCTGGTGCGGTGCGGTCGGGCGCGGGGGTGGAAGGGGAGTCGGGGGGTGGGGAGGGGGGTGGGGCAGCGGTGGGTGCTGTGGGGGAGGAGAGGCGGGGGAGGGGGGTCGGGGAGGGGTGGGGGAGGGGGTGGAGGGTGGGTGCTGTCGGGGAGGGGGTAGGGGGTAGGGGTGGGGGTGTGGGGTAGGTGCTGTCGGGGAGGGGGGTGGGGGAAGGGGGTGGAGGGTGGGTGCTGCGTGGGGGGGGGGTTGGGGAGTGGGGTGGGGGAGGGGGGGGAGGGGGGTCGGGGAGGGGGTGTTTTCGGGGAGGGGGTGTCACGACCCGCACCCGCTAAAAGGGCACGTGACGCGACAACCCAGTCCTCACCGTAAAATGGCGTAGAACGCTGTAGGTTTTCTACTCTAAACAGTTTATATATAACAAAAACCTGTCGAGAATATGGTCAACTCCGAACGGAGGACAAGCAATGAAATATATAAGTACTCCATCACAACTCTAAGATAACAAAGTAAAGACTGAAAGTTAAAGACAACAAGACGATAATAAAATAATAACCTGTCAAGTCCATCACAAATAATATACAAGTCTAAGTCCCAGTCTCTAATACGATCCCAGAATATAATAAAATAACAAGTAGTAAGCTGGAGACAAGGTCCAGTCCAAAATGTCTAACCTAACTAAACTTAGCTAAAGGCTCGTCGGGCGGAGCTAAGCCCCGCTGAACCAAGGTCTCCAAGTCTACGCCCACTACGTCAACCGGACCGTAGTAGGTAGGACAATCCTCTTTGCCACAATCTGTAAAATTTTGTCAACATATCCAGTCAGGATAGAACGAGCACAAATCTCCATAACAGTTCTAGTTAGACGATATTGAAAATATAGCAGTAAATAGAGAGAATCTACGAGATAAATAATGTGTATATGAATCCTGGTAAGACATATCAAGATTGTAATCTGAATATAAGAACAGGGAAAAATAGTATAAATCATGTACAAGAATCTGGAACTATATCTATGTGAGTTTAGTATTAGTTTCAACATGTGATCGGCTTAGAACTTGATACAATGTTTGGCCTGGCTAATCATACGTGAGTGTATGATTAACACTATACAATGATGATACAATAATATCTGTGGGGTATTGATCACATATCTACGCTAACACCCCCATCCTGACTAATATAGTGGATCCAGTCATGACACGTCATGATACCTATTCTCTTAGAGGGTAGCTAGCCTTCGCAGAAATCGTATCTATACAATGAACAATAAACAATGTAGACTTGCCCAGTGTATACCATATATAAGAGGAATAACATCTTATGACGGGATCCAGACAAATATCAATCCGTGTGAACAATGTGTCAAGAGAACAAGGATAATCTGTACTAAATACTAGAAATAAAGACGATATCATAAAACAAAAATATTATCAGAGAATATACTCGCCTGTACTGTGATGGATAAGTCGACCGAGTCCAAGATCAGTGCCTCGAGGACCTATAGATGGAATACTGTATCAATATAATGGTTTGGAAGTGAAATTAAGTCATACTGAGTCAAAATAGGTCAAGACACGTTAAACTAAGTCAATCTAGGTCAAACAAGGTCAAACGAGATTATACAGGGTCAATCTAAGTCATATTAGACCTAACAAAGTCATACTAGGTCAAGACAAGTCTAGTTGGGTCATACTTGGTCATGGGAGGACATTGAAAATCCATCCGAATCAAACTAGGTCAAAAATTGGCTTATCGTTGACTTTTGGTCAACGGGTCAACTCTGGTCAACTCTAGGTCACTGGTGACTAATAGTTGACTTTGGTCAACTGTCCAAGTTAAATGGAATTTGGGACTAAATTGGGTAAAGTGTTGAACCATAGTTGACTTTTGGTCTAAAAAGTCAACCGTGGTCAACCGGGATCAAGACTAGGTCTAGACGGCTATTTCTACTCATTACCAACCTCTACAACCCATATCCAAGTCCATCTTGGACTTCGATACTCATATCTTGGCCATAGGCCAATATCCTATTTTACCCTTAAAAGGGCAAAATTCTACCTTCGGCGATTATCTAGTTAGCCTACCTACGCTTGATATTTGGACCCGAGCTCCCTAGGGTAGTAAGGTACTAGCCTATAGATATATTACCTACCAAAATACCTAGGTAAAGTGGACGTCTAGTCCATGATACGGCCCGTTGCCGATATCTTGAATATTGCAAGATACGCAATGGTACGGCGCGATACCGGCGCCCTACGACCCCAATTTCCACTCGGGAGCCTACCCGTAAAATCTAATTCATATAATCTAGGTCTACGCCAAGTTTCAACGCGTTCCGATACTCGGAGCTCGATTTCACTCTCTAACTCGATTTCTCCTAAAAACTCCTTCTATCTCTCACTCTAATTCCTCTTCTAACTTCTTCCTCCCATTCTAATTCTTCTCTCCTTACTACTTCCTATTCTCCTTTCCTATTCTCTTCTAATCTTCTTCATTCTCCTAACTTTTCTTCTAGTTCCTCCTTCTAATTCTCTTCAAATCTTTTCGTTTCCCTTCTTTCCTCCTACCCTTTCTTCTTCTAATTTTCCTAAACTTCTTCTAATTCTTCCTTCTATTCTATATCTATATATATACACACACACACTCTCCAATTTCCCTTACACATGCACATAAAGCACAAACACACAAAATACTCAATTTCTCGGATTTTAGTACACTGGGACAACCTGCACACCTTTAAGGCTCTCATGCTCACCTTTAAGGCACTTCTGCTCACCTTTAAGGCTCCTCTGCTCACCTTTAAGGCTCTACTGCACAGTTTTTCCTGAATAGCATTCTGCACACTTCTAAGGTATTCCTGCACAACTACAAGGCTCTCATGCACAACTCTAAGGCTCTAATGCACAACTATAAGCATTGATACATACATATACAATATATATACCACTCTCAAAAAGGATTAAACCATAATAAATCCTTAACCTATATTTCTAGGGAATCCTACAATTCTAGGGGCAAGTGTGGAGAATCATCTCTCACAATATTGGTGAAGGAAATAAAGCTAAAAAGGAATAAATGGAGAATTAAAAACTTACCTAGGTTTGGGTTGCTTGGAGGAAGATGAAGCTTGGGAAGAAGAAAGAAATGAGAGAGAGAGAGAGTTACTTTGAGATGAAGTAAAGGGGAGGGGTGCTCCTCTTATGGCCGGCCAAGGAGGGGGGGTTATTGGGTTGAGGGTGTGATCCAATAACCCTCCAACCCATTAAACTTAGGTTGGGTTGGTTCGGGTTTGGTTCGGTTTGTTTCGGTTTAAATTCTAAATACTAATCAAGCTCTAAAATGACTAATTAAGCCATGGAAATAGGGTTTTTGGTTTCTAGCCTAATTATGATGGTATGTGGGCCAAGTCCAGCTAGTATGTGGGTCCCACTAAGGTCCAGGCTACCCGGGTCTCCAACTTAAGTCCAAATTGGATAAAATTCAAACTGACTCAAATAAATCCCTAAAAATCATATAAAATCTAATAAAATTCCTAAAAATTATAAAACTCAAAAAATGACGAAAATACCCCTAATTCAAAAATTGGGGGTGACAAATCTATCCTCCTTAAAAAAATTTTGTCCTCGAAATTCAAACTGTCGTACTCTTCTCTAGGTCAAGCACCCAACAATCAAGGTCTACTAAATTTTATCCTAAGTTATATAACATGTAATCCCGGAAATCAGAACACATGCATGGTTTTAAATCTCTACAGTATCATGTTATTGCAGTCTTCATTGGGGTTTTCTATTTAATCTAGCATGATCATGACATATGCAAACTAAAGGTACTAAGAAAGCAATCATCAATCAATGGGCGGAAGAACAGGTAAAAGAAAGAGCAAGACCCTACCTCCTAGTCCAATACGTGCAGGATCCTCAACTGCCATCGCAAAAGTCCTGTCCTGGCGGGGTATATCCCGCTGCTGGTGGAGGGCGTGGTGCGGTGCCATAGGTGGCCTACCCTGTGCTCCCTGAGCTGCACGGCGATGGTTCGAAGGACAATCCCTCGCCTGATGCACCTCGGTGCCACAGTATAGACACAATCCTAAACGTCTCCTGCAAACCTCCCAGAGATGTTCGGACCACTTGCAGTAGTAGCAAGTAGGTGCCTGCTGCGTCGGTCCCTGTTGCTGCTGCCGGGGCACCTGCTGAACTGGTGCCCTAATCGGAGCAGGAATCTGCTGCGAGCGTTGCGGAATAGAATGATGCTGGAGTTGAGGACGCTTAGCAGCCCCCGCGCTGCTAGTAGTCCCCGAAAACAGATCATGGTCCCTCTTGGGCTTCAGGCCCCACTCCCGCTCTACCTTGCGGGCCTCCGCATAGATCTGGATATAAGTCTCATAAAAGGAGGGAATGAGGATCTTAATGTCCCAGATCAGCCCCTCTCTGAAATGACTCGCCCTGATCTCCGGGTCTCGAACCATGTATTCTGCGTATCGGCTCAGACGGCCGAACTCCGCTGCGTACTCCTCTACAGATAGACTACCCTGCTACAGATCCTGGAACTGCCGCACCAAGTCAATCTTGTCCGTGGGGGAAAAGAACTTCTCCTTGAAGAGGAGCTTGAACTCTGCCCAAGTACGGCCCTTTCCAGCTAGGGCTGGTTCGTTCCTGAACCAGGTGCGTGCAATGTCTAGCAACTGCAAACCTACCGCCTCGACCTTCAGGTCGTGCCAGGCGGGAGGCCCTCATCTGCCGCTCGATATCCTCGAGCCAATCATCTGCATAGACCACACCCTCGGTCCCGCTAAAGTCACGGGGCCCGAGCTTCTTGAAGTCCTGGATATCTCCGTACCTTGTACGCGTCCCGGATGAGGAGCCCTCTGCTCCACGGCTGCAAGGGCTAACTGATGGGCATCCTCCATGCCCTAACGCATCGCGTCTGTCTGCCTCTGCTGAGCCTCGACCTGGGCTCTCTGAGTCTCCAGTATCTGCTGGAGGAAAGTAAGCATCAGCCCCATATCTGTAGGCAGAGGAGGTGGAGGTGGAAGTACATCTGCAACTAGCGGAGAAATCTGCTGCGCAGCAGGAGGAAGAACGCCTACGACTGCTCCCGTCGTAGCCCGGGCACTGCGGGAAGAGTACCCGCAATGACCCCAGGGACAGTCATCGAGAGCGCTGGAGGAGTACCCCCGAGAATCCCAACTGACGTCCCGACTGCAGGGGAAGTGACCGGAGCCTGTACGCCAGAGGTGGCAGACCTCTCCGTCTCCTCGTGCTCCTCGCCAGGAGAGTGAGTCATAACTATCCTGGAGACAAATTGAAAGGAAGATATCAATATGGCACAAGAAAGATTATATCAAAGGAGGACAGCTAGAATGCATGAATCAATATCAAAGACGGTAAGCAAGATAAGCAAGGAAAGATCCTACTGTGATTGAGTACTCTTAGCCTATAGCCTATCCTAGATTAGACATGTCAATTGGGCCGGGCCGGCCCAGCCCGGCACGAGCCCGGCCCGAAAATTTGGCACATGTGCCGGCCCGGCCCGATTAATCATGGGCCCAGGCCGGCCCGGCCCTATATATTGGGTCGTGCCGGGCCACATATATCGGCCCATAACATAGGCCCGGCCCGGCCCGAAGCCCAAGCACGGCACGGCACGGCCCGAAGCCCGGCCCGGCATGGCCCACCCAAATAAATAAGAATCTAAGTAGTTTCTATATCAAAAATGGTTGTTATTAATATTTAGAAAACTTAATCATGTTATTATGTTAATCTACGTAAATATATGTGAGTGTTGAAAAGAATATATAAAACATGTTGGATGTTCAATTTTGTGTTTAAAAAATAATTGTAATTAATATGAAAAATTTTTGAGAAGAAAAACAAAATTGAATGTCCAAATTTTACGTGCCAATCAAGCCCGGTACGGCCCAGCCCGGCCCGGCCCGACCCGAAGCCCATTGTGTCATGGGTCACGTGCCGGGCTGGGCCGAGATTTTCAACCCTTGGCCCGGCCCGGCCCAAGAGGCCCGGGCCCGGGCCGGCCCGGCCCACCAATTTTCGTGCCGGCCCGGCCCGGCCCGGCCCACTTGACAGGTCTATCCTAGATACGTACCGCAGGCTCGTAATAGCACTCTAAGTCGAGCGCCACTACGACATCGCATTAATTGTGACTTCAGGACCTGCGTGGGCCACCACTAAAACGTGTCACGACCCGCACCCGCTAAAAGGGCACGTGACGCGACAACGTCCAGCCCTTACCGTAAAAATGGCGTGGAACGCTGTAGGTTTTCTACTCTAAACAGTTTATATATATAACAAAAACCTGTCGAGAATATGGTCAACTCCGAACGGAGGACAAGCAATGAAATATATAAGTACTCCATCACAACTCTAAGATAACAAAGTAAAGACTGAAAGGTAAAGACAACAAGACGATAATAAAATAATAACCTGTCAAGTCCCTCACAAATAATATACAAGTCTAAGTCCCAGTCTCTAATACGATCCCAGAATATAAAAATAACAAGTAGTAAGCTGGAGACAAGGTCCAGTCCAAAATGTCTAACCTAACTAAACTAAGCTAAAGGCTCGTCGGGCGGAGCTAAGCCCTGCTGAACCAAGGTCTCCAAGTCTACGCCCACTACGTCAACCGGATCGTAGTAGGTAGGACAATCCTCTTTGCCACAATCTGTAAAATTTTGTCAACATATCCAGTCAGGATGGAACGAGCACAAATCTCCATAACAGTTCTAGTTAGACGATATTGAAAATGTAGCAGTAAATAGAGAGAATCTACGAGATAAATAATGTGTACATGAATCCTGGTAAGACATATCAAGACTGTAATCTGAATATAAGAATAGGGAAAAATAGTATAATCATGTACAAGAATCTGGAACTATATCTATGTGAGTTTAGTATTAGTTTCAACATGTGATCGGCTTAGAACTTGATATAATGTTTGGCCTGGCTAATCATACGTGAGTGTATGATTAACACTATACAATGATGATACAATAATATCTGTGGGGTATTGATCACATATCTACGCTAACACCCCCATGTTTTCCATAAATAAATTCACTTTATTTATTATGTTTCTGGAAAAATACAACTGTAGGAATCCGATCTAGAAGACGATCGCTTTATCCCTTAGACGATGCGAAGAAGAAAAGCTTTCAAGAATTCGACAGCAATTTAGATATCTGTGTATCTGTACAATGAATGAGAAAAGAACTCTATTTATAGAGTCAAAAATAACTGAAAAGATAACTGTCTTCATAATCTATGCATAGTTGATAATCACGCAGGACTCAAACGTACGCAAGGTTAATGAGCAGTTACTAGACGTGGCCTGTAACTGTTGGACACATGGAAATCGTGCATGAGTCGTGTACAAGTTACTGGGCACGCATACGAGAGATTTGTGGCATTTCTGCCACGTACTCCAATCTGATAATTTGAGATAAAATCCACGCCAACTGGTTGAGGATAAAATCCACGCAGACTTGGGGCAGAAGGCTTCAGAATACACGCCAACTTGAGGAAGAAAGCTTAAAATTCATGCCAACTTGAGACAGAAAGCTCAAAATTCACGCAAACTTGAGACAGAAAGCTCAAAATTCATGCAAACTTGAGGAAGGAACATAGAAGTTCAAAATACACGCAGACTTGAGTCAGAACGGCCAGCTGTCTTGATTCGACGTACCTCGACTGACACAAAATCTCTGACATTGATTGCCTTGTCAGTCACATTAAATGACAATAAGGTCTTTTTGGTACGCCAACTTGATGAAGACTGAATTGTTGAGGAAGATTTCGAAAGTCACGCAATAGTCGGCTGAGATCTCTCGAGTCCCGTACATACGTGGCATACGAGGAGACATTCTTTGACTGTCGTACTGTCAGTCATAATGACACTCTGACAAATGATGAGCTGTCTCTGTGTACCATTTAAACTCTGCGTATATTTGAGGAAATGGTCTGATAGAACTCAGCGTGTATTTTAGACATTGTTCTGATAGGCTGTATTAACTCAGCGTGACTTCATTTTGAGGCCTACAAAACCCTCTTCAAAGTTTTCGAAAAATGATAAATTATTTTGAAATACTTTGAAATCGAGATTATAAAATGAATTTAGTCACGCTGAGATGATTCAGGGAAAGATTTCTTCCAAAATGATTGGGCTGTTGGGATTCTGTGCGGTTTAGGATCCCGTACAAAACTCTTATATCGAAGCAAATGATGACTTTGCCGTTTGAAATTCTTCGTGAACCTAAAAAAGGCCATAAATCACTTCCTTCTTTCTTTACTTGCTTTAGAGAGAGAAAATCCCATACAGAAAAGAAACTTCGTCTTCCCCGACTTCTCCTTCTCCTTCTCAGCAATGGCTCCTAAGATCGACACTCAGGCTAAGGGCAAGGCCCCTGCGACGTCTTCGCGTGCCACCACCGACAGACTTCCTCGCCGCGAAGCTACTTATCCCTCTATGCAACGTAAGTGACAGATGGGGATGCGAACTGATGAAGACGAACTGATGAAGATGAACTCCACATAGAAATCTTAGGATTCGTAAAACTATCAATAATGAAATTTCGAAATATATCCTCCTTCTTAGGGAAAAGGATATTAATAAAGTATGCCCCCTCTTTAGGGTTGGCCATACTTCACATCTTCGTGTTTACGAAGCTCTGTGTTTTACGCAAATAAGCATGGCTCTCATGACTCTGCGTGATTTTTTATATGTCATCCTCTGGATAGATTAGTCTTGATCTGTCAGCGTATTTTTTGTCATTTTCACCTCAGTGTGATTCTGGCAATGATGCGTGACTTTCATTCTAATCTGTCTAGACTTTGCGTGAATTAATCACATGCGTGAATAAATCATTCAGCGTGTCTTTTTGATCTTTGTCTGAAGTCTGCGTGACTTATGAAATTTTCTTTGAACACTGTTAAACATGCATAAGGCTCGTAGACATAAATTTTTCTGAAGTCTGCGTGACAAAACATGTCTGATCTTTTCTTCTTTTCTTTTCTGTAGTGAACATCCGAAGTGAAGAAGCTGATTATGAAGGACATTTGAGCTTCTTTTAAACATGATTTATCTCATGTACAGTTTCTTCAGTTTGACACTCCGGAAGCCAGACTATCTTTGTTGAAGAATCAAGATCATACCACTCTGCTGTCTGATAAATGGTGAACCATTTCAGAGTCTTGACCTGGTGTTCCATAAGAAACCAGCTTTTCTGTTTGGGGATGCCATAGCACATAAGTCACAACCAAAAGGCATCAGGGAGAAGGTCTGCTTCTATTTTGAAGGTGATACAAGGAAGCCCATGTACTGGCCGAAGGTATCTAGGGGTTTGTCTATCATGCGATTCATGCACGCCAGTTACCCCAGAATGATGACATGGCACTTAACAGAAAATCAGCAAGCTAAGGCGAGCAGAATCATTTACAAGAAAGACGGATTCTACAGTGCTCCGGAGAATCACGTATCCTTGTTTCGAGCTTTGAAGCCGGGATGTGTGCCACCCGAAGACTCATCTATATTGAAGCCATTCAGGATGCCTGTTTTCATAAATAAATTCATGGCAAATGAGAAGGCATTCTATCCTACTGATTCGACGCCGAGGATGATAGGCTTAATGAATCAAGAGAATATGAGGTGGAGGACTCTGGTCCATTGGGTTCTGGAAAAGTTTGAGAATGAGCTGAAATAGATAAATCTCTATGACGCGATCGTCAATTCCTCCTACGGCTTCAAACCCAACCTATTTCTATTCCTGGCCTTGGTTGAAAGATATAGCCACCGGACGGGAACATTTATGACTCCCAAAGGGGAGATGGGTTTTGTCCTTCATGAGATGGAATACATCTCTTATCTGCCTTCAGGCACACTGCCATATGAAGAATATGTGCCTACAACCGAGGAGCTAAACTTTCTGTCGGAGAAGAAACCGGAGTTGGTGCATCTGTTTGAAGAGATGATGTGCCATTTCGGCACATGTACTCTGTATTATAAAAGTGCTAAAGAGGAAGCCGGCTGCCACATCCAGAAGTGGATGTCTTATCTTTTCATGAATCGTGAGAAAGATGAGAAGAAGATAAATGAGAAGAAAAGGTATCAAATTAACTCCTTCAAGCCCTCTCTGAGAGTAAAATCACCAATCTACTAGAGAAGTATGACTATAAAGATTTCACAATCAATGAAGACTGGTATGAGTTTAAAGCCGGAACCACCTTCAGATCATATGTGAGACAGAGTGGAAAACCTTTGTCAAAGAACGATCATTTAGCCGGATTCCTCTCTCTCTGGCTAAGAAGATTTGTTGTTCCTGGCTCCAGCTCTCTGGATAGAATACATAGAGGCGTTGTTTTTGCAGCAGTGCGCCTTATGTACGGCTATAAGACAGACTTATTATCAGCGATGACTTGCAGGCTGAACGCAGGTCTTCGAAATTTTGTAACCAATATGATGTCTAATCAAAGGAAGATGACCGATGAATTCCCAAGAATAGAGATGCCCTATACTTATTTGTATGGTTGGCTTCTTCTCCATCACGATGGTCTGATACCTCCGGGAGCAGGAGGGAGCGGCAACCTCTTTTTAGAGAAGTACGCCGGAGAAACTTTCTGGAAGGTTCACACTCTTCCAGAATGCAGAAATATTTTGAACCGATCATCACATTGGTCGATTCAATGTGCTCCTCCGCCATGGGTTATGAGAGCATGCCTCTGAACATGATAGACGGAGAAAAAGGACACAGGCTAGATGACGTAGCTTTTCAATGGCTGCAGCGGATTCGGCCATCTCACCTGGTATATCGTCATGAAGAAATGACGTACTTAGAACCATATCTACCAAGCCGATTTGCTCGGCAATTCGGATATGACCAACTTCATGTTGGGAATGCCACCACCTGCCTTTCTGCTCGTGGACTAATTGATGGAGCTCGGGCATGGAGATACTTCACGGCTAGAGATACAACAGTTGAATTCTCTATACCGAACCATTTATCCAGGGCGGGGACGAAAATGCTCTATACATACACCCGCTTCTATGTTTCATCGAGCACTTTCGTGCCGAGTTTTCATTTGAAGACTTTTGTTGCAGAAGACGACCCAACTCCATCAAAGAGGTCGAAGAAGAAGACTGTCATTCAGCAATTTACTCCGGAACCTGAAGATGAGACTGCGGAAGTTGAACCCTTATATGAATTATCTCTGGAGCAAAACTTTTCTGATAAGTTCTTCCTCCAATATTCGTGTCCATCTCTAAGAGGAAACGAAGTGATGAATCTGAGACAGTCTCTAAAAAGAGTACTAAGTCTCAGACTTCCAAGAAGAAAGGAGTTTCAATAACTGCCACCTCATCTCTAGGTGGCATCCCAGTTGATGAAGACGATGCTGCCGACAAAGATGAAGATACAGATAAAGACGATGCTCCTTTTATAAAAAGGAGATCGAGAGGCAGATACGTCAAGAAGACTGTCGGAAAGATGAAGGGCAATGAACTCCTGGAAACTATTATGAGTGGAGGGATCTTGCCAGAGATCGATGAAGCGATTTCCACGGAGAGAACAGAATCTAATCATGTTCATCTTCCAGCAACTTCAGCTGAACCGACTGAGGTAGAGTCGATTGTCCGACGACAAGTGGAGTAGCTGCTGAACCTTCAGAGATGAGGATTATCCCTTTTGAACAAGGGAAAGAGGGTGTCATCCAGGCATTGGATGATCAAATTGAATATTCAGAAGAAGAACCAGCTCCCGGGGCAGAAGTTAGGGAACAACCGGAAGTTCCATCTTTTCAACCTAATCAAATTGAAGAAACTCAGGTTGAAGAAAACGTTTCTTCGGCCAGAGGCGATGAAGACGTGCCAACATCTGAACTATCAGCTGCTGATGAGTTGAAGAATGTTTGTAAAGACATCATTCTTCAAACTAACTTTCCAGAAAAGACTGAACCTGCAGTCAATACCGAGTCCATGGAAATTGAAACTCAAGAACCTGAGCTCGCTATTGTTCCTGTTCCTGAGATTCATCCATCTCAAGAAATAGATGTTGATGTAAATATCATGGATTCTGGATCAGAGACCCATCCTGAAGCTGGGGATCCAAGAGAGTCTGAAGAAGAACACTCTGAGAAAGAAGAAGAGGCTGAAGAGGAAGAGGATTGGCATCCTGAGACTTCCACTCATTATGATGAAGATAAAATCAGAGGAAATAGAATGGAGCTCAGTTCTGAACCTGCTCAATCTCCTGATAATGCTCAGCACCCAGTAATTCTGGAGCTGGTAGTAGTCACATAAAGCAGGTGTCTGACACCATTATGGATCGATTGCGAGAGGATGCGAGACTCCCTCAACATATAGAATATGAACCTCAGCCTGGTAGAATTTTATTTCAAATTCTATTTCTACTATTTCTTTTTCTTTATATGCTGATTATTTTTTCTTTGACTAGTAGGAACTGCTGCAGCAATGAGCTCGACTCATGCTCCACTTATCCATACTGATGTTGATGAAGGGAGCTCGCATTTGCCAACTTCTCCGGCGGCACATACTTCAATTCCCAGGACAGAGAACGTACAAGCTTCTTCAATAATGACAGCAACTCCTGGGTTTGAGACGGGATTGGCAAGGACTCTGGAGATGTATTCAGATATCATCTATTCATATCTGGATACGTACTCCAGGCGTTTCTTGAAAGACGAAACTATGCCCTTCTCTGAGCTCCGAACGGTGGTCAATTTCCCGCTCCTAGCACTGCGACATGCTGGCTGTGAAACTCAATGTATCTTCTTTGAACATCTCCTAGATGAATTGGAAACAACTATCCGAAGATACTGGAAGATCAATAAGGAAGATGTTAAATCTTTGACTGTGGTGAGATCGCTCAAATGGAACATGAAGCCCAAGCTCAGCAAGCTGCTTTAGAAGAATTTTTTGCTTCTTCTTCTGAGAAGTTAGTAGAAAAGGGTGAAGAAATATTAGCTACTCGTCAGAGAGTAGAACTTCTGGAGAAGGATGAAATATCAAAAGCTGAAGAGCTCAAGAAGTTGAAAGAGGAACTGGCTCGTCTTCAGGAGCGAATTGCCTTCATGGAAAAGGAGCAGGCTGAGGTCGTCACTGCTCGTATATCTGAAGCTGAACGCTGTCAAACTCTTCAACAAGAGCGAGAGCAGATGCAGACAGAGCAAATTGAAGAAGTTAACCATCGCCAATCTGCTATTATCACTTTTGATGAACAAATTGTCGCAGTCGAGCAAGCAGCAGAAAGAGTTCGTAAAGCTCATGATGAGAAAATGAGTACTGTACTTGATCGTATTAAGGACTAATAACTCCTAATAAATAGATCTTTTACATTTTCACTTGTAATCAATATTTTGATTTTGAATGAAGACAAATGAGAACTTTTGATCTGATTTTTGACTTTGTTGTTTGATAATGATGTATTCATAGAAAATATGTTCAGAGGTAAATAATACATGACATATTTCAATAGAATAGAATATACAAATGAACTTTGTAATTCTATCAGATGATATTAAACTAGAGATGATCTTAGTTTAATACTGATTAGAAAAAATAGAATTCAGACATAAAAATTATCTTTGAACTCAATTTTTCATGATCTTTGGACTCGAGAATCAAAAGACTAGATATCATTTTCATAAATATGATACTGAGATAGAAAATTCAGAGGTAATATGGACATGATTTTCTAGATATCAAATTTGCTAAGAAAATGATACAAAATAGAATATCTATTTCCACTGGGGATAAAAGATATCGAAACGATTCTTATAAAGAATAATGACTTTGGTATTTTTACTAGCTGGGGAATGATAGGAGAACAATCTTGACAGATGAAAATATTACACATAATATTTCTTCAAGAATTTGCCATTAATGGGCATCATAGTGACTTTACCATCCATAGTGGTAAGCTGATATGCCCCATTAGAAAAGACTTTATTCACAATGAATGGACCTTCCCATTTTGCATCGAACTTGCCTTTACTCATGTGCGTCATAGTCATCGGACGTCTGACTGTAAGAACAAGTTCTCCTTTTTGATATGCTCGAACTCTGACTTTCTTGTTAAAAGCTCTTGAGATTCTAGCTTGATAGAATTCGATATTCTGTTGAGCAGATAACCGCTTTTCATCCAGAGCTTCTAATTCCTGAAGTCGAAGACGATCATTATTCTCGGTGGTAAGTTCATTAGCGATTGCTATCCTTAAAGAAGGAATTTGAATCTCTAATGGAAGAACAGCTTCGCATCCATACACCAGAGAGAAAGGTGTACATTTGGTGGCATTACGAACTGTAGTGCGGTAAGCCCATAAATATTCACCGAGTTTCTCACTCCAATTACGTTTATTAGTAGAAACAAACTTCTTTAAGAGTTTGGTGATGGTCTTGTTGAAAGCTTCTGCTAATCCGTTAGCTGCCGGATTATATGCGGTAGAAGCCACATTGTGGATCCGATGATCGTCACAGAATCGAGTAAACTTCTGACTGACAAATTGTGGTCCATTATCATGAATAATGCGTCGAAGAACACCAAATCTGTAGATGACAAGATGCTTGATAAAGTTGATGACATTAGAAGTTTTGACTTCAGATAAAGGAATAGCTTCGGCCCATTTGGAGAAATAATCGGTTATTGCGAGAATAAACCGATGACCTTTTGATGACGGCGGATTGATCGGGCCAATAATGTCCATGCCCCAAGCTTCGAAGGGCCATGATGCTGCCGTTGGATGTAGAAATTCTGAGGGTTGATGAATAAAATCCGCATGGATTTGACAAGCTTTAAATTGCGCACAGCTGATTAGTCACATCACTTATTTTTTATATAATAATGTTAATATGTTTTCTTCTCAATTTTGTGTAGGTTGCCATGTAAATTTTTGATGGTTGTGGATGTAAGCTAGAAGAAAAGAGTCGATCGAACTGCATTTTGTCCTACATGCATTTTGTATGGAAATGAAATGGTTTAATTGAATTTTGGACTAGCGTTAGGTTACAAACATTTTGTACATCTTGGATTCTCTTTACATGAAAATTTTATTTTGGACTACTATTTCGATCACTTTAGGCGTACAACAATTTTTTGTACATCTTGAATGTTTTAATAAAAATATATAAATTTATTTATTTTGGCAAACCTTTTCTATATCTTGATTGATCGAAATGGGAGTTACGATTGAAATTGTTGAAATCAAAATTGCGATTCACCACAAATTTTTATATGGTTTGTATGTGATGCACAGGTTAATTGTATGTGATACATAATAAGTTATTCAGAAATGCTATAATAAATCAACAGCATTAAAGAACGCTGTGAATCATCTACAACATTCATGAATGCTATCATCCCTCAACAGTATTCAAGAACGCTATAGACCATCCACAGCAGTCATGAACGCTATAATCCATCTACAGCATTTATGAACGCTATAAACCATCCACAGCATTCACAAACGCTATAATCCATCTACAGCATTCAAGAATGCTATAATGTTATAGCATTCACAAGCATTCACATACTATAGCAGGGGCAATTATAGCGGACGAAATACGCTATAGAAGGCTTTTTATAGCGTTCTGCGCATGCTATTGTAGGCCATATTTATTGTAGTGATCGGAATCGGTATCGGTATCGAACTAATTATGTTTAGTTTGTCTTACGATACAGATTTTCACATCCTAATTGAAATGGATCGTTACTTCGTTGATCGTACATGGATGTACCAGCGGATCAACCTCCTCGACCGTAGGTACTTATAAGTATTGACCGTATCAAATTAGTATCGGTCTATCGGTTTGGTATAGGTCGTATCGGTTCGTATTGGTCTTAGCGAATTGGTATCGTCCTATCCGATATGTATCGGCTGTATAGCTAGGATTCGTATTGGCCTTATCGATTCGGTATCGGCCATATCCGATAGGTATTGGCATATCATATTAGTATCGTCACTATCAGTTTAGTATGGTGGAAGGTTTAGTAATAATTGTACTTGGATTTTTCTCTTCTAGAGCTAGATTACCATTGCAAGAGAGTCACGAGAGCGTAGCAGGCCAATTACAGAACATACATGCTTCCTTTTCAATCTCACTTTTTCTGATGGAAAAGAAGCATGTATGTTACTGTAACTGGCCAATCACGATCTGGTGACTCTCTTGCAATGGTATTCTAGTTCGAGAAGAGAGAAATCCAAGTACAATTGTTACTAAACCTTCCACGATACTAATCCAAAATGGTCGATACTAATCCAACACGGCCGATACCTATCGGATATGACCAATACCAAATCGATAAGGCCAATATGAATCCTAGCTATACGGCCGATACATGTACATATCGGATAGGACAATACCAATTTTAAGGCTAATACCAATCTGATACGTCCTATACCAAACCGATAGACCGATACTAATTTGATACAGTAGATACTAAGTACATCCGGCCTATACCAGCGGATCCACCAATTACTGCACGATAGGCCCAACGACTCCAGTTACATTGGTTATTGGTGAGTACATGATTACATAGTAATTATGTTAGTCATGTGATACAGATTTTTACCTCCAATCTGCGATGGATCGTTACTTCTTTGATCGTACATGAATGTACAAACGACAACACAAGAGCAGAATAGGTGTGAGTGATGATTTTCAGGCAGGCGTGGAAGTATTTCTTAAGTATGCCATGAGCAAAGCTCAGTACATGGACGGTAACAAAATCAAGTGTCCATGTGTTAATTGTCACAATAGACGTTACGAAAAAGTGGTGACTGTGAGAGATTTGACCCGTAAGAGTTTCGTACGTGATTACGGCATGTGGTCATCGCAAAGTGAATTATATTCGGAAAGACAGGCTGCGAAAGCTGCTACTTATGATTTTGATGATAATGCTGCAATGGATGTGTAGCTGCCCTTCCCAGAAAATTTAGAATATTTATTATTATTTATTTTATTGGATTGGTGATTTTTATATTTTATAAATAATTATTTTAGTTAATTATTATGGTAGATGACTTAAGTCTTTGTGGAGTGATGGAGCACAAAACAACTAGGAATCGTGGCACGGATGGTGCAGTGGCGTGCCTTGACTAGTGTATTAGCTATGCCAAGGAAGGCCGAGCCATAGTGATGTCCTAACTAGGAAAACCAGTCCAAGATGCGACTTAACCTTACCGAAGGCTTATTTATTTATTATTTATATTATTAAGTTTTAGGGACCCCGGTTGTACCGAATTAGTCCAGATAAGACCCAAGGCAAGCCAAGCCCATGTAGTCATGCGGGACGTTCGATGACATGCGTGTCGATGTATTTTGGTGAGTGGATGGTTTTTCGTTTTAATGATTTAAGGAATATTTCTAGGTATTCATAATTAAATATTATAAATACCATTATTAGTGATATTCAGTGATAATTGTATAAAACAGGTACTAGCACATTTTTGGGATTATTAGACTGCATAAGGGCATATACACCATTATTGATTTTTTCTGAATTTCATTATTATTATTATTGTTTTATTGAGTTTATTATTATAATATTATTTTATTATTCTTGGTTATATTTATTTCGTTATCAAATAAATATTATTATATACGGTCATATATTTATAAATAGACTCTACACTAGGAATAGATGCTAGTGGGATTTAATTGAGTTTTATGGAAGTATAATATAGGCATAAATATATATTTTCATAATTTATTAATGTTTAATATATAATATATAATATATATATATATATATATATATATATAATATATATATATACATAATATATATAACATACATACATATTTATTTATATATATATATATATATGAATGTGGGTGTACATATATATATATATATATATATATATATATATATATATATATATATTATTATTATTATTGTTTTAACTGACACTAATAGGTTTACCGGGAATATGGAACTTAGAAGTTCATAACCCATTGGTTGACCAAGGTCTTATGATTAAGAAGATACTAGGATGACCGAATAAGCAAGAACACCGGGTAAGGTTTTGATTCTCACAAAACTCGAACTACTTGTGCCCCTTTCAAAAATCTCGCATACTTGTATTTGACTATCTTGACCAATGCTGCTATTACAGCCTAGTTTTGCAAGCTCACTCTGTTCTCGAGCTTGATTCAAGACATATGTTTAGTGGGGACGCCTACTAACATATTGTCTAATCAGAATCGATGTATTTCGGTCTGATCAACCGTAGTACACTTGGTTCGCTCTCCGTGTAATTACACTACGTGGATGGATATATTGTAAGCCCCCTGAATTTCAGGGTTTATTTTAAAATTTTCTAAATAAATTATTTTTGATAAGTATTTTATATTAATTTAAATACGTATTTGCAGCGTATTTCGTATTCTCTTGGTTTTCGGAATGCTTTAAAAATTTTCCTAACTTATAGATTTTCTCCTTGGCCGGCATACCGCCAGTATACCGGAGTATACCGATGGCATACCGTCCAGACAGATTTTCCACATTTTAGATATTTTCGATTTCTGATATTTTCATGAATAGTGTTTCGGATATTTTCGTGAATAGTGTTTAGATATTTTCGTGAATAGTGTTTAAGAGATTTTCATGAATAGTGTAGATACACCCTATTACCCAATGGATATTTGGTTTTGTTTGAATGGCCATGATTGACCTAGACTTTCACATGGATCATGATCCGACGGCTAAGATTAATTCTCCCTTCTATATATACCATTTTACTTTCTCTCTCCTCTCTCTTTTCATTCTCTTCACTCTCTCTTCATTTCTTCTTCCCTTCTCTTCCCTTGGAGCTTGCCAAGAGCTTGGCCTTGAGGTCTAGAGTGTGGTTTCGTACCCCTCTTGGTGGTGGAGTAGAAGATTAGGCTTGGAGCTTAACCTAGGCAAGTACATCTTGCTCAAAAGTGGCATGACCATACTTTATTTTTGTTTTTCATAGAAACTAAGTTTTATTGGCCTATAATTTGCTTCTTTAAATTGTTAACATGTTTAGTATATAGCACTTTTGGTTTTGATCGACAGTATTACGTAGATCTGAGTTTCTAGATATAATTTTTGAGTATTTTGAGGTTTTGATCTATCAAATGTTTTGATTTGTGAAAACTAATACTTTCATGTTGTAGAAAATTCAATTCTATTCAATTTTGACTTTTGAAAGTCCGAATTTCGATTTAAAACGAAGTTTTTATGGCCGAAATAAGTTTTGAGTTCAAAAATCAACTTTCTGCGACGGTTCGGAAAATCCGTCGGAAATCTGCGGAAATCCGTCAGAAAATCCGAACTTTCACCACAAAACTTGCTGTGACGGATCGGAAAATCCGCCGGTAATCCGCTGTAATCCGTCGGATAATCCGGTTAGGCTGTTTTGAATTTTTTTATATATTTTAAGTACTGTAAAAATTCTGGAAAAATTGTATTTAAATACTATGTTAATTTAGCTAATTTATTATAATTTTTTCAGCATTTAATAAGTACTTTTGGTATTTTATAAAAATAGGAAAACAGAATCATTTTCAGGATACATATGTTTGTTGATTTTTTTATAAATACCTATGAGGG
The DNA here is from genome assembly GCA_029216955.1 of Iris pallida. Classification (NCBI taxonomy): domain Eukaryota; kingdom Viridiplantae; phylum Streptophyta; class Magnoliopsida; order Asparagales; family Iridaceae; genus Iris; species Iris pallida. The sequence goes on from JANAVB010042616.1 coordinate 21,523, forward strand.
TTTATAAATTCCAGAAAAATTAGTATAAATTTCTATAATTAACAAGGATCATTTTGGTACTTTATTTCATGAAAAATTGAGCTTTTTGTCTATCTCAAAAATTGTTGGAACTCAATGTTCATTTGATTTATTTATTAATAATTATGACTTGCAACTTTTTGTGTTATTTTGAGTTATAGCCGTATTGAACCTCACCCAACACTAGTGTAAAGACCTTAGAAAGTTAGTTTGGATATAGTGTCGCCCCATATTGGACTTAGAATTGATCGGAGTTGACCAGTTGACCAAAGTCAACTATAAGTCAACCTCTGACCCAGTTTGTCTTAGTTTGCCCTAGTTGACCTAGACATTAATATTATAGTATGTCTTTTCACCCTGATTAGCTATTGTATTATCTCATCTTTAGGACTGTGGCTTCACTCCGAGCCTTGATTCATATTGATAGCAGGATCCCAGGCAAGTACATCTACAAACTCGTTTACTGTCTTTTAATGCTAGAACATGTATTAACCCTATTAAAATACTGATCCTTGAGGTAGCAAGTTATGTCTTCAATGTTGTATTACTTTCAGTACCTGCCATGCTTATACTGCTCCCAGTATCTCCCACATGTTTTTACTGTTCTCATATCTCTCACATGTTTAAATAACGGGTTAAGGGGAAACTGTTAGTAGTGTACGTGAACATGACCCCCTTCTCCGTATGTATTTACCGTGCTCGGCGACATTCTATATGTAACCTTGCCGTAGGTTCTGATCTCGTGTTTGTATATGGATATACACCGATGCCGTTCGTGCACGTATGTGCATGCCAGAAAAACTTGATATGTGCCGCTGTACATCCTGATTACCTATTGACCGATTCACGTACATACTACAGTTTTAAACTTTTAAACTATATGTTGTCATTTCTAAAAAGAACCAATTAAACCATGATATGCCATGTTCCCTATGTTACTATGATACTGTGATCCCAGTTGTACCATGAGGCCATGTTTTCCAGTATTTCCTGTTTTATAGACTTATCACACCATGTTGTTGTACACTCTTTCATTATATGTTCAGTACTTTAGTTGTAGAGGTTGTACTTGATCCCGTCCTGACAGGATAACGTTGTAGGTATCCTTACGGAGGAGGAGTTGCTCTGCGACTCATATTATGGAGTTACTGCCGAGGACCCGGCTTTGCCATACGAGGATGTTCCTGCGGGATGACTCGCCTAGTTTGCGTAGTCACTTGGATACTTAGTGTAGTCATGTATTAGACTACATATTTATAACTGGACATGTATCCAGTTTTACATTTCAGACTTGTACTTTGGACATTCTACTATATGAGACGGCTTTTATGTTTGGAGCATTTATGACTTTTATTCACTTATAGAACTGTTAGTACATTTAGTCTTATCCTGTTGTCTTTAGAACAGCTTACTACGTTTTATCTTAAGTGTAGGCTGGACATGGCTCGGCCCGGCCCAACAATTTGGGTAACGGGTCGTGACATGTTTTTTTTGGCGGCCCATGCAGGTCCAGACTTAAGTTGTTTGGTTACGTTATTGTACCAAGCATGCCTGCAATTAGGATCAAGGAACTTGTTAACACTAGGGATAAACATTTAGAACACCTAGAGGATATCTAGGATTGTAACATAGGAGAACTCGTCACAGCATAGGACCGTTAACTGTATTTAGTCTCTTGCTTGAATTCAGTGGATTATAATTTTGACCAGGATAGTACCCCTTGGGATGACCCCTGAGGATCTTACTCTAATCTTATCTTGAAATCTGTTTCATCTGTTTTATTTGCTCTCCTCTAAATTCGTTGTTGAATTTAAATTCCTAATTTTTGTTATTGACTTTGATCTTGCATCATGATAAATTTTGTGGATTGAATTATGATATATCCTGATGAGGTAAATGTCTGCTTTAGTTATGGAGTTTAGAATTTATTGCAGCCATATTAGCTGGTATGACAAAAACATAGAACCTGATTTTGGATATACTATCCTATTCATAGAATTTAGATTTTCTCGCAGCCATACCGGTTGGCGTGGCGAAGATTCTAGATAACATGATTAGAAGATGTATACCTTAGTTTTGACTCTATCGTTTGTTGCATCTAAGCTTACTGGTGTGGCAAAATTCTGGCAACATGATTTCAGGAAGATGTGTATGGTTATCAGATCGTATCTTAACTTGGTTTACTTTGTTATAACCGAATGAGCAGGAATAAATCCTTATTATCATTCTTCTCCGTCTTGATTAACTCTGTCCTATCTACATCTACAACTAGGATTACAGGTTCTCTAGGACTCTCCAATAGGATTGCTTTCGCGTTGTTTCTTGGACATAATTATTTTGTGTTCCATCTTTTCTATGACTTAACTAAACTATTTTTCATTAACCTCTTGAATTCTTCTCGTTATGCATCTCGTTGTCTTCGTACCATTCTTGGACATATTCCGATAAACTTTTCTATCTTGCTTGACCCTTTAACTTGTTTGGACACTGTTTTGGATTGCTCGACCCAGTCTTAGGCCTTGTTACCTTCTATTTGGATAGACGACCGAAATAGCCAGACCTTTTTAACTGATTTTATAGTATAACTATAAATGTATGGTGTGATTGTGATAAGTACTTTTCCTAGGATTGGTTAACTAAGCTTATGGGACGAGTATGGGTGACTGACTGTAGTAGACTTGGAAACCATTAAGAACGATTGTATTTATAGTATGACTTGATGAAAAGGTATCTAAGATGGAATAATGAGATATTATTTGTTGTGACTATGGATTGAGGATTAAAATCTTGTGCTTAGAATTTGAGGATTGAGCATTAAATGACTTTGATGACCAAGTGATTATTGGTTATCTATAGCTAATTACATGTGATTATAGGGTATATCGATATGTGGAATGATATAGAATAAGTTAGAATGAGATATAATATTGCATGCGAGATCGAAAAGATGCCAGTTAAAAAGACAAGGAACAAGACAAAGACATATGTACATTGGTAATTAATAAATCCGGAGTTTTGAAATCGAGGATTTATATTCGGAGGACTTGTTGAGTAAAAAGAAGAATGGTCTACGCCAAGTATAAGTATTGAACGTATGATTTCAAGAAGAAGCTGTAGGAAAGCATTGACGACAAATAATGCAAAGGGTCTGTGGATTGATATAATAAGGATAATTAGGATATGATAAGAAAATCAAGTAATTACAATTGAGGTTGGAAATATGATTGATGATTAAGCATTTTAGGCTTATAAACATACCCAGAGAATGACCTATAGTTTAGGGTATACATAAAGGTTCCATGTTAGTATGAAAGATTCTAAAGATATATGACGTAGTTTATTATAGAAGGACCTTTGTTGAACCTAAACCAGAAAGATTGTAAAGAGAAACAGAAGAGATGATTACAAGGGTAGCAGATTGAGTATCGTAGCCAGAGCAGGTACATGTTATAGTTGACCATTGGATGATTTTTAATTTCGAGGACGAAATTTTTGTAAGGTGGGTAGGATGTAAGCCCCCTGAATTTCAGGGTTTATTTTAAAATTTTCTAAATAAATTATTTTCGATAAGTATTTTATATTAATTTAAATACGTATTTTGCAGCGTATTTCGTATTCTCTTGGTTTCCGGAATGCTTTAAAAATTTTCCTAACTTATAGATTTTCTCCTTGGCCGGCATACCGCCAGTATACCGGAGTATACCGATGGCATACCGTCCAGACAGATTTTCCACATTTTAGATATTTTCGATTTCTGATATTTTATGAATAGTGTTTCGGATATTTTCGTGAATAGTATTTAGATATTTTCGTGAATAGTGTTTAAGATATTTTCATGAATAGTGTAGATACACCCTATTACCCAATGGATATTTGGTTTTGTTTGAATGGCCATGATTGACCTAGACTTTCACATGGATCACGATCCGACGGCTAAGATTAATTCCCCCTTCTATATATCATTTTACTTTCTGTCTCCTCTCTCTTTTCATTCTCTTCACTCTCTCTTTATTTCTTCTTCCCTTCTCTTCCTTTGGAGCTTTCCAAGAGCTTGGCCTTGAGGTCTAGAGTGTGATTTCGTACCCCTCTTGGTGGTGGAGTAGAAGATTAGGCTTGGAGCTTAACCTAGGCAAGTACATCTTGCTCAAAAGTGGCATGACCATACTTTATTTTTGTTTTCCATAGAAACTAAAGTTTTATTGGCCTATAATTTGCTTCTTTAAATTGTTAACATGTTTAGTATATAGCACTTTTGGTTTTGATCGACAGTATTACGTAGATCTGAGTTTCTAGATATGATTTTCGAGTATTTTGAGGTTTTGATCTATCAAATGTTTTGATTTATGAAAACTAATACTTCCATGTTGTAGAAAATTCAATTCTATTCAATTTTGACTTTTGAAAGTCCGAATTTCGATTTAAAACGAAGTTTTTATGGCCGAAACAAGTTTTGAGTTCAAACTTTCTTCTGCGACGGTTCGGAAAATCCGTCGGAAATCTGCGGAAATCCGTCAGAAAATCTGAACTTTCACCACAAAACTTGCTGTGACGGATCGGAAAATCCGCCGATAATCCGCTGTAATCCGCCGGATAATCCGGTTAGACTGTTTTGAATTTTTTTATATATTTTAAGTGCTGTAAAAATTCTGGAAAAATTGTATTTAAATACTATGTTAATTTAGCTAATTTATTATAATTTTTTCAGCATTTAATAAGTACTTTTGGTATTTTATAAAAATAGGAAAATAGAACCCATTTTCAGGATACATATGTTTGTTGATTTTTTTATAAATACCTATGAGGGTTTATAAATTCCAGAAAAAATTAGTATAAATTTCTATAATTAACAAGGATCATTTTGGTACTTTATTTCATGAAAAATTGAGCTTTTTGTCTATCTCAAAAATTGTTGGAACTCAATGTTCATTTGATTTATTTATTGAATAATTATGACTTGCAACTTTTTGTGTTATTTTGAGTTATAGCCGTATTGAACCTCACCCAACACTAGTGTAAAGACCCTAGAAAGTTAGTTTGGATATAGTGTCGCCCCACATTGGACTTAGAATTGACCGGAGTTGACCAGTTGACCAAAGTCAACTATAAGTCAACCTCTGACCCAGTTTGTCTTAGTTTGCCCTAGTTGACCTAGACATTAATATTATAGTATGTCTTTTCACCCTGATTAGCTATTGTATTATCTCATCTTTAGGACTGTGGCTTCACTCCGAGCCTTGATTCATATTGATAGCAGGATCCCAGGCAAGTACATCTACAAACTCATTTACTGTCTTTTAATGCTAGAACATGTATTAACCCTATTAAAATACTGATCCTTGAGGTAGCAAGTTATGTCTTCACATGTTGTATTACTTTCAGTACCTGCCATGCTTATACTGCTCCCAGTATCTCCCACATATTTTTACTGTTCTCATATCTCTCATATGTTTAAATAACGGGTTAAGGGAAAACTGTTAGTAGTGTACGTGAACATGACCCCCTTCTCCGTATGTATTTACCGTGCTCGGCGACATTCTATATGTAACCTTGCCGTAGGTTCTGATCTCGCATTTGTGTATGGATATACACCGATGCCGTTCGTGCACGTATATGCATGCCAGAAAAACTTGATATGTGCCGCTGTACATCCTGATTACCTATTGACCGATTCACGTACATACTACAGTTTTAAACTTTTAAACTATATGTTGTCATTTCTAAAAAGAACCAATTAAACCATGATATGCCATGTTCCCTATGTTACTATGATACTGTGATCCCAGTTGTACCATGAGGCCATGTTTTCCAGTATTTCCTGTTTTATAGACTTATCACACCATGTTTTTGTTGTACATCTCTTTCATTATATGTTCAGTACTTTAGTTGTAGAGGTTGTACTTGCTCCCGTCCTGACAGGATAACGTTGTAGGTATCCTTACGGAGGAGGAGTTGCTCTGCGACTCATATTATGGAGTTACTGCCGAGGACCCGGCTTTGCCATACGAGGATGTTCCTGCGGGAAGACTCGCCTAGTTTGCGTAGTCACTTGGGATACTTAGTGTAGTCATGTATTAGACTACATATTTTGTAACTGGACATGTATCCAGTTTTACATTTCAGACTTGTACTTTGGACATTCTACTACATGAGACGGCTTTTGTGTTTGGAGCATTTATGACTTTTATTCACTTATAGAACTGTTAGTACATTTAGTCTTATCATGTTGTCTTTAGAACAGCTTACTACGTTTTATCTTAAGCGTAGGCTGGACATGGCTCGGCCCGGCCCAACAATTTGGGTAACGGGTCGTGACATATATATAGGTATCTAGGATCTCATCCGCGACTGCTTTAACAATTCCTTTTGAATTATACATTCGCCCTTGAATCACGTAATTGTATTCGATGACATCTTTTCTGAACTCATTATTGCTTTTGTCTTTCACTAATTGGAAAGACGAATGTTCGTATTTGATAGATAGATACAACATTTTCTCCATGGCTACGATAGTTGTATACGCAAGTGTAGCTACCATCGGCCAGCCATGTGACTAGAACCTTGCCTTGAGTTACTCATTCTCCTTCCGACCCTCAAACTACTATTGGAACCCCTAGCCATCTAAATTTGAGAATGATTAGGGTTTTACCCTTAGTCGTAATGCCAACCCAGGAGACTATCTATTCTCAAGAAACAATTCATTGTGAGTCTCTAAATATTTTTCTTAAGTTTTGCCTTAACTAGAAATCCTTATGCCTTGACTCAACCGTTCCTCGACTAAAAGCCCACAGTTTAGACATGAGATGAATAGACAAGGGTAAGGACAATCATTTACCGTGACTATGGTAGGCACCCATCCCGAGATTGGTTTCCAACCAATATTATCCTAGTTATGTAATTTTTACTATTAAGACCTAACTAGTGTTGGTACCCCACAGTCACTAGCTTAGCCAATACCATAGCTTAAATACCCTATCAAATTATGACCTACCAGTTGTCAACAGCAATGCATGACCACTACAACTCTTGTATACTGTGGACAAGCATATCATTCTATTTATCTACCATGTGTCATGGTACACATTCGTTTTCCATTTAGTGAGAAGCGATCCTTGACTCGACTTATAACTACCGTACCCCGTTACGCCGTACCTGATTCTTTATTAACAAGAGTCGAAGTACAATACCTGGATTTTGGAATTCTTCTGACCTCTTTATTCCTAGGCCCATGACCTAACTCCTAAGGTGGGTAGAGTGTAAGCCTTCTAGAATTTTTGGGGTATGCAAGGATTACCGATTAATTAGAATGATTTCCATTAGGATGATAGTTAGTGTCTCATTGGACTCCCACTTTCCATTTAGATCATTTTGTGTCCCCGGCCGTGTCATTAACAATCGGAGCACGAGACCAGCTGTTACCTTCCAACAAATTTTACGAGCAAGATCTAGACGAGTCCACATTCATCTAGGTATATCATGTCCCACTCAAACACGTCCCCTTATACTCTGTTTTTATGGTACAATTTTTAGGTATAAGGGACTAGCTATATAACCCTTACCAGAATACCGATAAACTTCTCGACTACAATTAGAGACTCAACCTTGACTCAAACCGTTTGACCCAATATATGGTTGTGATCTACTCGAAGCCCACTACGCACATGTCACTAGTTTGCCATTCAATTGTGTCTTCTCGTGCTACTTAAACACAAAAGTCACGGAAGGCGCATCTTCAGGGCTTACAGAACCTATTTAACCAATCCGACTACCCAACTAGCTCAACCACGTAGGTATAAACCTATTCTAGGTTACCCTAACCTGGTAGAAATAGTTTATGATTGGAATATTGTCCAGTCAATATAGATTGAAATCCAAGGTTCTTCCAACCAACGATTGATGTCCAATCAAGGAACCCTTTAAAACCCAGTAAAACCCATCCATTCATACCGCCATATTTGGACTATAAACCCAAACTATTTGAAATAGGTCCCTATACCTAAAATGTAGTCTCCCCTTAGATTGAGAAGTCATCCGTAACCCTTTTTCCATCTACCTGGAAGTTGCGATACGATTTTGTATTGCATTTATATCCCTCGCTGGTGTGTTTAAATAACCACGGAAAAGATCACGATCTTGATTTCTCAAACTCCGTTCTATCATAGAACCTTGTTTAGAACTTCGAGAACAAAATTTTTCGTATTGCATGGATTGCAAGACCTTCTGAAAAACAAAGGGTTCTTAGACTTAGCAAGTGACTGGACTAGAGTAGCCCAATCTAGCAAATAGGTCAAGGGCTCATAAACTTTCTTTCTATCTGTATCATTGGATACTCTCTACCGCTCGGGAAACTTCATACTCGCTCTCGATTATTTTTTCTTATCTTCCTGTCCTTCCTATTGTAGAATGACGAATGGGCATGCTTATTAGAATTTACCCAAAATTCTTAGCTACTTGTGTAAATTTGTTGCTTGTTAGATTTTGGGTTATTTGATAGATAGGAGAGGATTATAGAGGCCAAAAGCAGTAGATATCTATTTGTAGCAATTTTAGCAAATAGTTGGAAGATTATAAAGTTTTAGTGACATAGCTTTGAGGGAGTAGTGTGCCCAAAGGTGGGTAGAAGTTCTCGGAATTCGTAGTTACAAAATGGCTAGGAGGAGGATATGAACTATTTTTGAGGAATTAAAATTCGAAGAGATTAAGGTAATGGTAGATTTCCTTTTTGAATCTAAGGAATAGCTATGAATTAGAATTTCGAGGACAAAATTATTTTAAGGTGGGTAGATTTGTAGCTGCCCTTCCCAGAAAATTTAGAATATTTTATTATTATTTATTTTATTGGATTTATGATTTTTAGATTTTATAAATAATTATTTTAGTTAATTATTATGGTAGATGACTTAAGTCTTTGTGGAGTGATGGAGCACAAAACAACTAGGAATCGTGGCACGGATGGTGCAGTGGCGTGCCTTGACTAGTGTATTAGCCATGCCAAGGAAGGCTGAGCCATAGTGATGTCCTAACTAGGAAAACCAGTCCAAGATGCGACTTAACCTTACCGAAGGCTTATTTACTTATTATTTATATTATTGAGTTTTAGGGAACTCGGTTGTACCGAATTAGTCCAGATAAGACCCAAGGCAAGCCAAGCCCATGTAGTAATGCGGGACATTCGATGACATGCGTTTCGATGTATTTTGGTGAGTGGATGGTTTTCCGTTTTAATGATTTAAGGAATATTTCTAGGTATTCATAATTAAATATTATAAATACCATTATTAGTAATATTCAGTGATAATTGTATAAAACAGGTACTGGCACATTTTTGGGATTATTAGACTGTGCATAAGGGCATATACACCATTATTGATTTTTTCTGAATTTCGTTATTATTATTATTATTGTTTTATTGAGTTTATTATTATATAATATTATTTTATTATTCTTGGTTATATTTATTTAGTTATCAAATAAATATTATTATATACGGTCATATTTAAATAAATAGACTCTACACTAGGAATAGATGCTAGTGGGATTTAATTGAGTTTTATGGAAGTATATATATATAGGCATAAATATATATTTTCATAATTTATTAATGTTTATATATATATATATATATATATATATATATATATATATATATATATATATATATATATATATATATATATATATATATACATATTTATTTATATATATATATATATATGAATGTGGGTGTACATATATATATAAGTATATAAATAATAGAGTACAAGAGTTAGGGACTCACTCCCAGCCAACCAGTGGGGCCAGAGAAACATGGCCCCACGAGAGGAATCCACACAGCAAAGTAAAGCACTGTGGATCAAAGTCTAGTAACCAGCTCAATAGCCCGAGCAATCCCAAGCCAAACTCGACTAATCGGTTACGGCATCGCGTATATATATATATTCTCATAGAGAGAGAGATCGAGGAGTTTTTCCTAAAAACCCTAACTCCCTGCAAACCCCAGGCCTGCGCGCGCCGCCCCGACACGGCCAGGCCGCCGGCGAACGCCCGGGCCGGCCAGACAGTGCGCGCGTATAGAACGACCGCAGCAGTAGTAAAGTCGGCGATGGGACTTTCGCAGAGAGTTTTCTCCGCGCACGGTCGATGAATCGTAGAACTGCTTTCTCTGGTATGATCCTGTTATAACCCTCTTTAATCCATATTAAGTAGTTTAATTTCTAGTGATCCGAGACTCGAGAGAAATCGAGTGGAAGTTGACGAAAATCTTGTACCGAAACAGGACATAAGCAGTCCGAACACCCAACTTGACGACGAATTTCCCACCAATCTATTCTGTGAATCAGCAAACTTTCTGAACAAAAGTTAAACCCAACATATATAGGGCTAGAGAACCCTTTTTACAGAAATCAATTTTGATCACTGTGCGCCGAGAAATCAGTTTCCCAATAGAGAAAAACCTGTTTTAAAAACCATAAAAATTCATCCACACGACGTGCGTCCCGCCAATCCGGCCGACGTGGTCGTAAAACGAACGCATCAAAAGTTGTGTAATGGTTTCGTGGTCGTGTGGGCTTTGACGGAATTCAAATTGGTCGCGTGTGCGCGACGAATTTGATGCGTATCCGTCGAAATCCACCGTATCGACCTCTGTGCAAATTTCTCAATTAGTTTGTGCACGTTCATCGGATCGAGACGAAACTTGCACCAGCAGGACCATATCATTTTTCTGGTCCTGTGTGCCAAGTTTGGTCCAATTCTGAGACAGTTGATCGAATCTCCGTTTTGCGGGCCCCACGGTCCGATTCAACGGGCGATTTTGTGCATGGCCTGCCGGAATCCAACTCTGGACATACGGTTGGGTTCGTATCAAAAAACTGGATCTGTAGACATATAGTTTGACGACTTTAGAGACCGTTGACTCTGGCATGCTTTTCGGTGCAAAGCGGGTCCAACGGCGGATACCGTTTTGACCCAAAATTATCGTTTTGCCCCTGTATCCAGAATTGGACTTAAGGACAGGCGATCCTAGCTATTTTGACTATTCTAAGAGCATTGGTAATGTTTATTTCAGCTTTTGGGGACTGTTGTATGAGTTTTGACTATTGTGGCATTGAGTAGTTCAGATTATCGGTTTCACCAGCAAAGGACCACAGGCGAGTACAGTTTATTGTCTGCATTTCGATATTGATCTTTACTATATTTCATTGATTGGCCATTGGTTATGTGATTTTTATACTCTATTATAAATTGTTGAGTCGAGAATGAGAAGTACCAAGGATGTGTGATCCGACCATAGATCGTGTTTATTTTTATGCAGTAGACCTCGTAGACAGTGCTTATTTTCATGCAGTAGACCTCGTAGACAGTGCTTATTTTTTTGCAAGTAGACCTCGTAGACAGTGCTTATTTTTCTGCAAGTAGACATCGTAGACAGTGCTTATTTTTCTACAAGTAGACATCGTTGACAATGCTTATTTTTCTGCAAGTAGACATCGTAGACAGTGCTTATTTTCTGCAAGTAGACCTCGTAGACAGTGCTTATTTTTTCATGCAAGTAGACCTCGTAGACCGTGCGATGTAGTGTCCCAGACTGATCACATATCAAAGGTACTTCTAACAGTTGGGAAAAGTATTTTGTGTCTATTTATTTGCTATTGGTTTTTCGTATTTCCTGTTTATTTTCAAAAACATGTAATTGATGTCTAACCTCTGTTGTATAGTCATTTTCTTTATTTGAAATTGCATTCAGTGAATTGTGCTCATTCCATTCCTGACTGAAAACCAACATTTTTCAGGTTAGCCGTGGATTCACTTAGCTTGGGGAGTGACGGGAATACTTGCAGACAAAAGCCTAGAGACTAGCTTGATAGTTGAGTTGTAGTCATTCATTTATTTGTACAAGTTTATATTTTTCTACAAATGTAAAACTTGTGATCAATGTAAGTTAAATTAATTATGTGAATGAGCATTATTTATGATTTTGGATCTTCATGGCCGTGACAACGTACTACCGCCGACACTGCGGCATAGGTTGGCTTGGACACGTCTCGTATCCGTTTTAAAAAAAATGGGTACGGGTCGTGACAAGATGTCCTCGAAGACAACGGATGCTCTGTTGATTATGGAGACCTGCAGAACCTTGCACGAGATATGGTGTATGATGCGACAGGGCCTAATTTTGATCCGGAGGATCCTAATCCCGAGGCGAAAGAGTTCTATGATATATTTCAGGACGCAGATACTTCTCTATATCCTGGTTGTGAGACTCATCCGTACTGTCAGTGACGATGCGGTTGCTAAACATAAAGTCTGATTTTAACTTGCCACAAGCTTGCTATGATCGGATCATACAACTAAACAAGGAGGTATTACCGAAGGAATCAAATGAGCTCCCAAAAAACTTATACAAGTCAAAGATGATGGTCCGATAACTGGGACTGGGGTACAAGAAGATAGATTATTGTCGCAATGGATGCATGTTGTACTACAAAGAGAATTACGTATCAGAAAGTTGCAGTTTCTGTAATGCGGATCGTTACAAGCCAGTTTAGGGAAAAGGAAAGTCAACTAGAAAACGACGTCCTTACAAGTATATGCATTACTTGTCGATCACGAAGCGCTTGCAGAGGATGTATATGTCTCTGAATACAGCGGAACACATGACGTGGCACAGCGAAGAACGCATAAAGGACGAAGGAGAATTGTCACATCCTTCGGATGGAGAGGCGTGAAAATATTTTAATTTGTGTCATCCAGATTTTGCTGCAGAGCCTAAAAATTTACACCTTGCGCTATGTTCTGATGGCTTCGCCCCTTTCGGACAGTCTGGATCTCAATACTCATGCTGGGCGGTCATTCTTACCCCTTACAATTTGCTACCATGGATGTGTATGAAGACTCCTTATATGTTCTTGACAGCTATCATACCTGGTCCCAAAAATTCGACGAAGATGTCACGACCCGATCCCAAATTATTGGGTCGAACCGGATCATGCCCAGCCTGCACCGTTGTTAGACGGCGGCAGTAAGCTGTTCTATATGCAGGTATTCACAACAACATTTATACATTTGTCACAACTTGAATATACGGAAATTTTTAAAACTTTTAATATTCAACAAAGAGAAGTACAACTGGAAATGAAAGTACTGAAATAAAGTACTGAATTCAAAATCTACAACCCCAATACAATAAAACTAGATAACTGTAAAACAACTAGCTAAACGGTCGGCTCATCGGCCGCAGGTTCTGTATCCTCCAAGGGGGACTCTGGCAACACCGCAGGATATAATACTGGGTCATAGTAGCTATTGAACAATAGCTCAGCATCATCAACATCACCTATGGGGGATCCAGTCAAGAAAGGAGCAATTACGAGTACATAATCCGATATTCTAAATAATAATAGAAAGATGCAATTTTAAACAGTTGAAATTCTTTGAACAATATTTTCCAGCAATTCAGTATTTGAAACAATGTGATTTGAATAGGTAACGTCTATGACCGGCTTGGGTTGTACAATAGCATCCTAGCGATGCAATACGGCCTATCCCCGTGTGTAAGAGGGGTAAGCTCGCGCAATAATGCAATATGAGGGTATTGGTCATAAACACTACACTACTCTCCCAATATCCCTACAATCAATAATCGAACTCAAGGAGAGAGTTCCGTGTAGCAATGTGGTTTAAGCATGCAATCATGACAATTACTAAATAAAATGCAAGAAAACATAACCGTAACTTGCCTTTGTTTAATGACTGGAATATGATGTCGGTACCGGGGATGAAGTCAAATACGTCCTCGAAACCCTATAGTTGAGAACCCTGACTTAGAAACATAGATGAGCCAAATCTAGGTCTGCTAGTTACAATTTCTAGGAGCAGGTCCTAGTCCAGTTTTTAAATTGTTAATTAAGCTATCGACCTACTTTACTGTCGCAGGATACAAATATTAATTAACGAAAAAGGAACCGATTTATTGATTTATTGGATAAAGATCATATTTTCCAATTCATTTAACAAAACTTTGTACTTTAATATTATATACATAAAATTATGTTTTTCTTTTAATGAGAAAAATGTGAATTTTTTAAATAATGTAAACTTGAATTTTATCCTTTTTATTTAGAAGTGAGAAAACTCTAATAATTTTTTATATAAAAATAATACCCATTTTTAAGTATTCGTCTAATTACGCAAAGCAGCAACAAAAAAGAACAGAAAATCCTAAACTATACAAATACAGGGCCACAAAAAAACAAAAGAAATGGGCTTATGCCCTTACAATAAATTAATTAATTTAATTTAAATGCTGAGACGAGCTCTGAGTGCCGTGAAGCGGTCCAGTCAGGAGGCCGAAGTCCTGCACCCAAAATACTAGAGGCCTGTAACTAGTTCTAAAATAAATTATAATTAAATATAATTTATAGAAAACGGGCGTCTCAGACTTGGTCATGCAATCTCACGTTGCTGGCTTACGCCTCAACATACAGGAAATCCTGTAGCGTTTGCGTTTCGCCGAGGCTCATCCGACTGATACGGTCGTCGCCTAACAGGGGATACAAAACTCACAAAACCACAAAACCAAACCAACAAAACTAATTTTGGAAATCATTTTACAAAGACCGGGTATGAAAATAGATTTCAATTTACCAATTTACTAAACTTAATTAAATAATTCTATTTTGAAAACTTTTTCGAAAATTTGGGCAGCACCTCCTCTGTAACTATGACAACCTAGCCACGAGGCGATACTAATCCAAACACAAAATAAACATCCCAAACCAGGAAAACAATAACCCACAGCATAAGCAATGAGAACCACTCTTAAGAATTTAATCCATAGAACTAAATCCGAAACCAAATAATAATCTCTAACACAAAGGAAAATATTAGCCAAGCATACCAACCAGGAACACAATCCCACAGAACTAATCCGAGCCGAACTCGAGAAAATTGTATCCTCTAGCGCAACTAGTAAAACCGATCCCCGCGTCGGGGTTGGGACCTCGTCATCATCGACTAAGCTACGGAAGGGACACAGGGACACGAGATTATACCTCAGTTGCTCGGCTAGAGCTCTCAGTGCAAGAAATAGAAAAAGAATTCACACGGACAGCGGGGTCGGCTCGGGACAGTGCTGGAAAGCGCGAGAAAGCAACGTGATCTCTGGACAGCGTCTCGACGAAGCCGGAAACGGCAGCGATGGCCGCGCACGGCTCGGGGCAGCGCTGGAAAGCGTGGATCGGGGCCCGAGGGTCGGGCGGACGCGGATGGGTGATGCCGGAGGGGCGGCTAGGGCGGACGGTCACTGGCGGCCTGGCGGGGTCGCGGGATCGACGGCGCGGAGAGCCGCGCGGGGAAGCGCTGGCCGGGACAGAGCTCGGCGGAGTTGAGCGGTCGGGGTGGAGGCTCGGGGCCGAGCGGGGCTCGGGCGGAGGCGGTCCGCCGGGAGGTCACGGACGGGCGGAGGCCGCTGGGGGTCGGCCGGGCACGGGAGGCGGTCGACGGCTGGCTTGGGTCGAAGGTGGACGCGGCCTCGGAGAACGGCACACGGCTCGGGTGGAGAGGAGTTCTGGAGAACGTGAAGAATGGGGATTGAGAGAGAGAGAGAGTGAGAGGAAAGGAGAGGGGTGGAATGGTGCTGGTGTTGTAGGAGTGGTGGTAGTGGGTTTTGAAGAGAGTATGTAGGAGAAATGAGTGGGAGAGAGAGAGGTGTGGAGGAAAAAGGGGAGGCTCGATCATGTTGGGGGGAACTAGTCCAACGTGGGGAAATAAGGGGGTGAGCTGGTAAAAAGGGGTAGGTTAGTTTTAGAAAATAGGATTTTAAGTTTTTAGTTTTTTTCTTTTCCTTTATTCCAACTAATATATATATATATATATATAACATATTTGTATATAAATTCCAAGTAAATAAAAATGTTCAAAGGATGGATCGAAAAACAGGATTCGGGTTCTGCTCGGGGTCGGACCCCGGACACGGGATCGGGACTGGCAAACAATCAAAGATCCAATAATTAATTTCGAAAATACAGCTTTCCTAATCCGACTATAATAATAATAATAATAATAATAATAATAATAATAATAAATATAATAATAATAAATATAATAAGACTAAAATTCTAGCTGGAAGTCTAGGACTATGCTGACTAAACAAAATCTGACAGTTATCCCAAAAATACAACAATTCCAATTATCCAAAAATTCCAGAAAAACTAGGTTGCGGGTTTTACAGAAGAACATCGATATATATTTACAGCCGTTGGTGGATGAGCTGAAACAGCTGTGAGAGATCGGCGTCACGACGTATGATATTTCCAGGAAACAGAACTTTCAGATGAGAGCTTCACTCATGTGGACAATCAATAATTTTCCAGCATCCGGTATGCTGTCGGGATGGAGTACGCACGACAACATGTCTTATCCGATATGCATGAAAAATAGTAAGGCGTTCCGCCTTAGGCATGGAGGAAAAACTTCTTTCTTTGACTGTCACCGTCAATTTTTGCCCGTGAGCCATCATTGGCGAAAGAACAAGGACGCGTTCAGATCTGGAAACAAGAATGTCTTGATCCTTCTGCCAGATTATCGGGATACGATATTTGGGAAGTTGTAAAGGAATTGCCCACCGCAATGGAAGATCCATCGAACAATCGTGTCGAGGGGTTCGGACAAAGCCATAACTGGACCAAACGGAGTATTTTCTGGGACTTGCCTTATTGAAAAGATAATCTTATAAGGCATAATCTTGATGTCATGCATATCGAAAAGAATGTTTTCGATAATGTCTTCAATACCGTCATGGATATTAAAGGAAAGACGAAGGAAAATCCAAAAGTAAGACAAGACATGGCTGAGATATACAAACGTCATGATCTAAACTTGATAGAAAGGGGAGCTGGTAGACAATTAACTAAGCCTATAGCGCCATATACATTGAGCAAGGAAGATAGATTAATGATCTGCAAGTGGATATCTACTTTAAGATTTTTTGACGGCTATGTGTCGAATTTGTCTAGATGTGTTGATCTCAATGACGCAAGCTAACATGAATGAAGAGTCACGACTGCCACGTGTTTATGGAAAGATTACTGTCCATTGCTTTGAGAGAGTTGTTGCCTTCTGCTGTATTGGTTCCGTTGGCCGAGCTGTCTACATTCTTCAGGGATATCTATTCAACTAAGCTGACGGTGCAACATATGGTACAACTTAAGGAGAAGATTATCTTAACAATTTGCAAGTTAGAGAAAATATTTCCATCGGGCTTTTTCGACAGCATGGAGCATCTACCGATTCATCTACCATACGAAACCCGTGTCAGTACATCTGTTCATTATCGATGGATGTACCCCTTTGAAAGGTAAATAAAAAATGATATAATTTAAGTGGAATTTTATAATTCAATGTTAATTCTCAAGATAATTTGTCTTTCTAGGTACCTACACCATCTAAAGAAGAAAGTTGGCAACAAGGCTCATATAGAGGCTTCGATATACGAAGCATATCTTATCGAGGAGGTGTCAAACTTCTGCTCCATTTATTTCGATACTCATGTTGAGACAAATCGAAATAGACCTCAAAGGAATGACAAAGACGTTGAGGATGGTGGTATATTCAATTTAAGGGGCAAGCCTATTGGGACTAGTAAGAAACGGTGGTTGACTGGCGATGAGTATGATGCCGCACACCGATATGTCTTGTTAAATTGTGACATACAAGAAGTGGGAGATTTGGAGAAGTAAGTGACTACACCTCGTTAAAATCTCTAATTTGGTGAAATAAGTGTCTACACTTATTTTTATTCTCTCTAACAGTGTATTTAGAGATGAAGTCAAAATAAGGACATCCGATATTACCGATGAAGGACTTTAAAGAGAGGTTGATTGTACCTTTCTGACCTGGTTTCGAAAATACGTAAGTAACTGAGATAATATGTTATACGGCTAACATTAAAATATATGCAAGTAAAATATTTAAATTATCATTATTTTTTTATAGGTTTTATTGCCTGAAACAACACTCACAAATGAGAGCATTCGTTATTTAGCATTGGGACTGAAGAAGCATGCGAAGACTTGGCCATGCATTATCGTTAATGGCTTCAAGTTTAAGGCAACTCAGCATGCTACAAATCCTGAAGATATCCATGGCGGAGTCGTTGTAGGCGTCGACTCCGAGATATCCACCGCCTCTGCCTCCTTCCGTGCCCCCCGCAGACGATGTGAGGACGCAGCTTGCGACTCTCGCCACGGCGGTGTCGGATTTGTGGGCGATAGTGCTGGGGCACTATCCGTATCCTTTTTCTGCTCTCGATCTGTCTGCTCCTGGTCCGTCTGCTGTCGCTCCGTCTACTGCTGTTGCCGGTGCTTCGGATCGACCTGGTCCTTCTTCCACCAGACGGCTTTCTTTTGACCGCTCTTCCGAGGCCCGCCTGGTATCGGATGCTGCTATCATGGTGCTCCTTGACATAATGTCGTCAGAGCAGCTACGCTTGCTTCCAGACCATGTCTTGTCCCAAGTGCCGGCAAACATGGTGGAGCATTATATACGGAGAGCGGAAGCGGCGGAGAGAGCACGAGACGATCCACCTCCTTCTTCTCAGTGATTTTGCTTATGTTTTTGGACATTTGGATATGTGTATATTTTGGATATTTTGTTTATGTTTGGATATTTTGTTGTTTGTATGTTGGAATATTGTGTTGGATATTGTGTTGGATATTTTGTTGGTTATTGTGTTGGATATTTTTTGTGTATGTTGGGATATATTGGATGTTTGGAGATATTGTGTTGGATATTGTGTTTGGAGATATTGTGGGAGATATTGTGTATGTTGGGATATATTGTGTTTGGAGATATTGTGTTGGGATATATTGGATGTTTGGATATATTGTGTATGTTGGGATATTTTTTTGTGTATGTTAGAATATGTTGGATATGTTGTACGTACAGGGAATAGTATGTTTCCTGTAAAAAAAAGTCAAAAATATTGCAGTTAGCGACGGACTCGCGACTGGTTAGCGATGGATAATCCGTCGCTAACTGTATGAATTACAAGATAGTGACGGATTGCCGACGAATTATCCGTCGGCCTGGTTCTGGAAAAACACTGAGCGACGGAATGGCGACGGAGTTCCCGTCGCTAAGGTTCTGGAAATATGGAAGATATCCAGAAGCATGGCGACGGATTATCCGTCGCTACAACGCCGCTAATCCGACGAGGCAGCGACGGATTACCGACGGATTATCCGTCGGCCTGGTTCTGGAAAAACATATAGCGACGGAATGGCGACGGATTAGCGACGGATATTGCGTATCAGAAACTCTCCGATACTCTTTTACCGACATATTTACGACAGATTAGCGACGGATCTTTCCGTCGCTAAACATTGCTATATTAAAATTTTAAACTGTCGGAGTTGACAGGAAACCGTCGGCTAGCCGTCGCTAATTGTTTTGATGTAGCCAACGGTAATCCGTCGCTAAGTAGTCGCTAAGCGGCAGATTAGCGACGGATTTGTTTTAGCGACGAGGTTATTTTCGACAGATTTTTTCAGCCAGTATCCGTCGGTAATCCGTCGGTAATGTCAATTAGCGACAGATTAGCAACGGAAAGGGTCGTTGCTAAAATGTTGTATTTTAGTAGTGCCCCCTGCGAGGACGATGATTCGGGTGATTCCGAGTCGGGGCGTGACACAAGGTAAAGTCGAGTAAAACCGCAGCACAGTACGAGATAACGGTTCTATAGAAAGCAACACGGGACGTGCTAACTATCTATATAAAGTCCCTACCGCAGTACAGAACATGCTAACGATCGAGAGTGGTCAATAGCCAGGTACTAATAACATCGACAAGGATCTAGGAAGCAAGTCCTATATAGAGTCCTTATCGCAGCTCGGTGCGTACTAACGACCGAGAGAGAAAACAGGTAAGGGTACATAACAGGGCACTCAAACAACAACTATGAAAGTGAAAGAAACGACAAATAAAATGACAAGCAGGTGATATGGTAAAACATAGAAATAAAGTATGGCAAGGCATGCAGTATATAAAAGAAAAGAGACATACAACATAATTAAAGGAGAGTATGCATGTAAAATAAACTGCATAGAGGGCAAGGTATACCTGCCTCGTGGAAGCAAAAAGTCCCGCAAACAACTCGTCAAATCAAAGAGTCAAAACCTGAACTCCTGCAAACACCTCCGGATGCTGAAACAGATATTGTCAACGTGTTAAGAATAGTCAAATTAGCTATGATAGCCTACCCATAAGTCCAATTCTGAATACAGGGGCAAAATGGTAATTTCGATCAAAACAATATTCACCGTTAGACCCGCTTTGCACCGGAAAGCGTGCCAGAGTCTATGTTCTCTAAAGTCGTCAAACTATATGTTTACGGGTCCGATTTGATGAGACAAATCCAACGGTATGTCCAAAGTTGGATTCCTGTGGACCGTGCACAAATTCGTCCGTTGAGTCGGTCACGGGCCCGCCAAAATAGCGTTCCGGTCGACCTTCTCAGATTCGGACCAAAGTTGGCATATAGGACCAAAAAAATAATATGGTCCTGTTGGCACAAGTTTCATCTCGAGTTGACGAACGTTCACGAAGTAATTGACTAATTTGCAAAGAGGCCGATACGGTAATTTTTAACGGATACGTCTCAAATTCGTCGTGCACAAATAACAAAATCGAGTTCCGTCAAAGCCCATACGTCCACGAAGTCGATACGCACATTTCGATGCTTTCGGTTCGCAACCACGTCGCCCGGTTTAGCGGGACGCCCGTCGTATCGGAGAGATTTTGAGATTTTCAAAACAGTTTTAGATAGGTTTTTCGTGAACTTCACACTGCTTTATCTTGCTGTAAAATAAACGAAATTAAAAACCATAAACTGTGTTCTAGTGTCCTATAGGTTGTCTTTAATACTGTTCAGGTAGATTTTGATAACTCTCTATGGACTACAAGTAATTGGACTTCCAAAATAGGTTCATCGAACAGTTTTATGAACTGTCGATCATAGTTTTTCTTTCAATTTTTCATGAATTTCTATGAGAAATCCAGAACGATTTAATCTAAGCTAATTGAAGGGTCTTCTAATCGGTCATGGGGACTATGCGTAGGACTTTCTGGATCATGAATTGGTCTAACAAATTGGAAGAAATATCACTGCAAAGTTGGGTACCTGGAGTTCTCGAAAAACAGAGTATACTCTGTTTCCACTGCTGCTGTGCTCTTCCCGTCGACTGCTGCAGCAATTTTCTGGCGGTGGCGCGGCGGTACAGGCGTCTAGGGAGGCGAGTGGTGGTCGTCGGGCTGGGGGAGGCCTTTCACTCGATCACGACAGGTTTGGTAGGTTTTTGAACGAAAATTTTCTTCGATCGCTCGTATATGTATATATACGTACACCCACCGACTTTTGGATAGATTTCTCGTCCGATTTAAATCGAAGTTTAAATCACGATCCTATTGAGAATGTAATCGGGATTAGGCAGGAGAAAATCGAGGTCGATTTGGTTAAGGATTGAGGAAGATTTGGTTTTGAATCCTAATATAATTTATGGGTTCTTTTGAAGAGGGACTCGGCTTAGGGGCGAATGAACAATGCTCTACAGCACTGTTCAGTTTTTTTTTGTTTTTTGCTTTTATATATATATATATATATATATATATACATATATATATATATATATATATATATATATATATATATATATATATTAACCAAGGCCCGTGGACAACGCCACCCAGCCGCCCCCGTGGGAATGGGGGCTCGAACCCGCGTCCTCACCCCCGAGTGCCAACGGTCTTACCGGTGCACCACTGACATATATATATATATATATATATATATATATATATATATATATATATATATATATATATATATATATATAAACTCCTATTTTATAGAGACAAAATATTCAAAAATATTCCTAAACTTATAAAAAAAGATTCTACATAATTCTCAATATTTTTAATCTATTTTAGCATATAAAAATATTTTATAAATATATATTATTAATCCAAAATAAAATGCTGTGTATTAATTTAGTAGTGAAGCAAAACTAATTATACTAATTTTAAATATATATATATATATATATATATATATATATATATATATATATATATATATATATATATAAGGAAATAATCCCATAAGCCTAAGGTAGTTCCTTTAAGAAATTGTTGTCATAATTTTATAAAGTAAAAAGATATTAATTCAATATCATAATATCCTAAAATTTTATATAACAACTATAAAACATATTTATCATCCTATTAGATAAAATACAAAGTTATGTATATAATAAATATGCACCTACGTGGACGTCCCTGGACGCACTACGTACTTGCCTACATGGACTTGGGTTTGGTTTGGGTCTAGTTTGGACTAAATTGGTACACCCGGACCAACTAAAAGTCAATATTGTTAATAATAAATAATTAATTCTTCTATAGGGGTTAAGTCGCAACTTTGAAAGGTTTTCCTAGTTAGAACCCACCTTTGGCTCAGCTTTCCCTACCATGGCTAAAATACTAGTCAAAGCACACGAGTACACTATCCATGCCACAATTTTTGGTCATCTTGTACTCCAAAACTCAACCATGGCTAAGATCATCTATAAATTAATTAAAAATATTTACAAAATTCCATAAATTCCTATTTAAGTCAAATAAAAATTATTTTAAAAATTTTGGGGGTTTACATTTTGTCTCATGCGTGCATAACCATTTTCAGTGAAGAAATGCTATAAATAAAGAGATATTGTCTTCCTCTCACAGACATACATACATAGAGTCTAATTGCTGTCGAGTTCTGCCATTGAGCCAGAGTTAGCCAGCTTCTGCAATCTTTACCTCCGATCGTCAATGGAGTAAAAAAGTCGACTGCAGACTTAATCTCCATCGCTCCAATCCCAGATTTTGTACTTAAAATTCTTGTTTAGGATTCTTTTTGTATTTTTCTTTCTGTAAAAAGTTTTATACAAAGTTGTTACATTTTTTATCGAAACAGAAGCCAGTGAGGAGATTGTGGTGTGCAACAAACTCAATTCGAGACGACACATCTCCATTCGCACAATTCAGGAGGAGCTGTGGGTGATCGATGACATGCACAGTGCATGATGTTTTGCTCGAGATTGCATTTATACAGAGGAACTTCAGTGTCGGACACGAAGGTGGAAAGGTTTAAGAGCTTCAATCTCGAAAGAACCGCACCATCCTTTTTGTTGGGTCGGCCAAGGGTGAAGAAGCTCGTCAGAACAGGAGCACGTTCCGGTTGAAGACGGAAGCCAGGGACATGTAGCTAAGACTTATGGTGAGGCTCATAGTTATGGACTTCAGACTTGACCGTGTTATTGATGTCGACAGGATCTCAGTCGGTCAGAAGGTGCTACGCTTGGCAGCTAGCATCAACATGGTGGTCGAGAAGCTGGAGACGAAGGAAAATACAAAGTTGCTCAGGGGATCAGAGATCAAAGACAAGGGGGAGTATGAACTATATCACGGGACGACAAACATGGAATCCAGTTGAGGACCCAAGCGGTCAACACCCATCATCAGAGTAAAGGGGGAGAATGTAGGACCGAACTCGGTCAAAATTCGGTCATGGCCGAGTTTGGTCCAAACTCGAAGTATTTAAGAACCTTTTGGCAGGAACCTACCCGAATTCGGTCAGAATTCGGTTTTGTCGGGACTGAACGCGTTCTGAATTTAATCTGCACCGTTGGATGCTGGTGGACGGCCATATTTAATGGTGGATTATTTTAGGACTTCTAGTATGACCTAAAATAGATTTCTCAACCTATATATATGCGTTAAGGGTGGAGGCACAAGGTAGAACACAATGAAAGGCTAGTATTCGTGCACATGATATCTAATAGAAAATTCGTACTTTGCTCTTAGGGCTCGTCTTTCGAGACAGTGGGTAGGGGGATCTGTTCGGAGAATCGCCTACCTCGTTCAGGAAAATCGTTACGGGGTCGGATGAGTGATTTCAGTTGTAATCTCTCTTTTTTCTATTGAGTTCGGTGAGGGAGTTGAACCTTTGGACAAATGGTTCGACATATTGCTATCCAGTCTTGTATATTGTTGAAAGTTATAAAGATTGTGATTTCTCCAGGTGAGTCATCATACCATATACTATGTTTGATCTGGCTTGGCATTCTTGTTAGACATGGATCGTTATTGTATAGTTTTTGACATAGTTATAAAGTTGTATTCGTTTGAAGTATTCAATTAATAATAGTACCATTGCTTATATATATATATATATATATATATATATATATATATATATATATATATATATATATATATATATATATATATATATATATTATATATATATATATATATATATATATATATATATATATATAGGAAGCGGATCAAAAGTTCTCCTTAGAAAATCCCCTAAAAATCCCCTCACTCTTTAATCTTAAATTTAATGTTAATATTAATGTTAATATTAATATTAATGTTAATATTGACATTAAATACTAAAATTAACATTAAACTTAAGATTAAAATTAATATTAACATTAACATTAACATTAACATTAATATAAAAATAAAAATTAATATTAATATTAACATTAATATTAACATTAAATTTAAGATTAAAGAGTGAGGGAGTTTTTAGGAGGTTTTCTAAGGAGGACTTTTGATCCGCTCCCATATATATATATATATATATATATATATATATATATATATATATATATATATATATATATGTCCACGTACCATGTAGGTATGTCTTCTCTTTATATTGAGTTGTTGCGTCCAAGGGAGCTAGGCGCGCGTACGTGAAATAAAGAGGTCCAACAATGCCATGGACTCATATATATATATATATATATATATATATATATAAAATATATATATATATATATATATATATATATATATATATATATATATATATATATATATATGAGTCCATGGCATTGTTAACCTCAAAACCAAACGAGGTAACAACTTGGTTAAATTTATAGTACCACTGACGAGAAGCTTGCTTGAGTCCATAAACAAATTTTGTCAATTTGCAAACCATATTATTTTGATCTTTCGACACAGTTTTCTGGTTGCACCATATAAATAGTTTCGTCAATGTTACCATTGAGAAACGCCGTTTTGACATACATTTGATGTAACTCAAGATCAAAATGTGCAACATGTGTTATGATTTTTTTAAAGCAGTTTTTCAAAGATACCGAAGAGAAAAACTCTTTAAAATCAATCCCAAAATTTTGAGTAAAGTCACTAGTTACAAGACATACTTTATACTTCTCCACATGACCCTTCGAATCCTTCTTGGTTCTAAATGTCCATTTACAACCAATGGATTTCATACCTTTTGGTAATAGGACAAGTTCTTAAACTTTATTGTCTTGCATGAACTTATACTCATTATTTATTGTATCAATCCACTTTGAGAACTGGAACTTTCCATGGCCTGACGGAAGTTGATTAGATCATCTTCCAGTATCCACAGTCTTCCTCACGTTCCTAGAAAAATATGACAATATTATCCGAAATTATATTTTTTCTTTCTCTGGTGGACCATCTTAATATTACCGGTTCTTGAGGTTGTTGAGTTTGTTCCTTAGGAATAATTATCTTATCTTGAATGGAGTGCCGCTACGTTGTCGTTGTTAAGGTATCTCAACAACGACTTATAGAGGTAATTCGATATTATCTTATTGAGACTCCGAATTCACTTCTTGATCATGACAGGTATAGAATCCTGCACATCATCAAAAGTGATAGTAGAAATCGTAATTGATTCCTTCTCAAAGACAATGATCCTGACTTTATTTCTCCCCCAAACTCAACATCATCAAAAACTATTACACTTCTCGTCTCAAAATTTTCTTTTGTGTGGGATCGTATAATTATTAATCCCTTGATTTGTCAGCATAACCAATAAAGTAGCTACTTACAATTGAACTTTGGTCTGTATTTCCTTTACACATTAATGTAGACATTAAAGTCTATAAAGTCAATAAAATCCAAATCTCATCAGACACAAGTCGTTCAACTCTATTTCTAGAGATGTGACCTAATCGCTTATGTCATAATGAGGCTAAAAAATATTTATTGTTAATTTTGCGTTTAGTACCACATGACTCCACTTGCAAGGTTTCATTATAAGATGCAATAGTTTCAACTGAATATAGGTTATCATAAATCTTAAGGGAACCGTTACCAATAATATTTAAATTTAAAGATAGACTAAACTTATTGTTTCCAAATGAACAATGATAACCAGATTTGTCCATTAAGGAAACTGAGACTGAATTTATAGACGATACAATAAAAGTGTCTATCAAATTCAAATAATAATCGGTTCCTAAAAATAACCTAAAATGTCCTATTGCTTTTACTTCTACCGAATTGCCGTCGCCCACATAGATGTATCTTTCACCATCAATTGACTTTCGGTAACTCAGGCAACCTTGCCTAGAACATTAATATGGGTAGTCCCACAAGAATCTAACTACCATGAGTTTCTTGGTACTAAATCTAAATTAACCTCAGAACAGATCAAATTTAGAAATGTACTTTTTTTATACGCCATGCGTGGTACTTTGTATATTTTTTGCTTATGTGTCCTGTCTTATCACAAAAGAACAACCCTTAGTTTTATATTGTTATTTCTTTTGATCTGGACCCTTAGCAGCTACTTTATTTATTTCTTTTTGTCCTTAAAGTTTATTTTATTAAACATGAAAATTAAAATCTTATTGTCAGATATTTTAACAATATTAACTGTAAAAAGAACAAAACAACAAAAAACAAACATGCTCTAACAAATAACCAAAGCGTAAAATATAGTCAAACAAATTCAAATAATGGTGAACCCCATCTCAAGATACCTAGTACATCATTAATATCAAGTCTTTGGACAGTGATATTAACTGCAAGTGGTATTCTTGGTGTAATGATCAAACGTTGACAATAAGTCATGTCAAATAATAAGCCTATCTTTGGATCGGGTTATTATTCACATGTAAACCGTATAATTGTCACATATTTATCACCACAAGTATGTGTGCAATTCGGCCAAGTATTAACCTTCCTTTGGGCCGGCTAATACTCGCATGAATTTACACACACAAACATCTAACATCCCTCATAGACTATCTACGTAAGAGAGGTCACTTTGGCGACATCTTGTTTCAATGGGTCTATTTAGAATATTAGACGACTATTGCTAGTCACAAAAGGCACCCAAAAAAAAAAATTGAATGTTGACTAAATTTTACAAAACCGAATCATGTCCAAAACTTTTTGTACATGCATAATTAAAATATTACAACTCAAATAAGATAATCATAAGCATGTGAATCTCCTTACATGATTCAAACATATATTCTTAATTTGACTAAACTGAGCATTGTCAACATAATAAAATTCACGTAATATTTTACTGAATATATGGACCAATAGATTGCTTCAAATAACCCATAAAGATTATATTAAAATAATCTGCTGAAAATATGTACGTCAATAGATTACATCAAATATATGACTTAGAACATAAATTTATTGGAAACTAAATTTATGCCAAACATAAAATTGTCTATATTTGATTCCAATTTGTCCTCCAATGATCAACTTAGATTGAAAAATACTCTAAATTGAGTAACACCAAATATCTATCAGCATGAGTAATTGGAATCTAACCGACATTCCATATTATCACATGTCCAGCAATAAGCATATTCATGTATATTTAATATAACGAAGAATAGTAACAACCAGAAAACTTTGTGTTCAAGTAACAAGATGGTTTCTATCTAGGAAAATACTGAAATTGCTCCAATCTTTAAATATCCTGCATCAATGGCCGCTACACTGATATGCCTTCCTTTACTCCTTTTTGAATTGTCTCTTTAATCTAGCGAACCAAAATAGTTCTGAAGAACCCGTCCTGATTTTAATATACGATAGTCTGAATAGTTTGAATTCCTATGCTCAACAACCATGCGTGACTCATTAAGTTCTACTAAAGAATTTGCTTGCTCAATCAAATCAACCTACCAACCATCAAGAGATTTGGTTTTGTTTGATTTAAAAAGATGAAGAGGATGCATGATATTTAAAGTTTTCTGATACCATTTGTTAGGATTTATTCGTGTATCAAGAAATCAGTTATTGAGAAACTGTAGATCTAATATTCGTGTATCATAAATATTATTTTATAAACCATTGGAACCCTAAATTAAAATTAGACTGAAGGATCTATGATTTCTGAACAATAACAAAAAATTGATTATGAAACTTCAACCTCATAAATCAAACAAGAAGGCTCTGATACCACTTGTTAGAAATTTTATTGTACCCTGTCGATTCATGAGATGAAGAACATAAATTAAATTGCGGAAGCGTACCTGAATCCATTGCTAGACTTGATGGATCTTGAAGCGAACGTCTCTTTATTGGGTTCGATCTTCCAACTTGCTACGACCCTTAATGACAAAGAATTGATGGGGATGCAGAAGAGAAAAGAGAAAACCTCTCTTTTGGTGGTCGTATAAGTTGGGGACCATAACCCTAATGAACACATATATTTATATGTTTTGACATTTCTAATTTGGCCCCTCATCAAATTAGAATTATCTCCGGTATCTACACATTAATTCCATGACAATTATACCCTTAAGCCAATTTCCAAATAGGCCACTTTAATTTGGTTTAAATATTTAGATAGCCTAAACACAATTAATTTTACATGTGTGATCCCTTAATTATTGAATAATTCCAACAAGTAACATGATGGAAAATGGTCTTCATGATAATGATCAACGAAACCTCCCTCACTTGTTATATTTCATAACCATGCATAATCGTGATCGACAAAAAATGAAGTCCATCAACTATTTCTATAAGCTTATTATAAAACAATGTCATGAAACTATAAATCTTTCTTTTATAAACTTAACCAAGAAAGGAGATAAAAAGCTTCACTAACTGGAGACACAAACCTGCAAGAAGCTTAACTGGAACCTTTTATTTCCCTCACTTTTTTTTTTTTTTTTTGTGTGTCCATTTCTTGAGGCCGCCAGCTTGGAAAAAGAAAATAATGTAGGGCCAATTAACTGGAACCTTTTATTTCCCTCACTTGTTAACAATCAAACACAGCCTAAGGAAACTTTGTCGACCATAATCATTATAACATTGTCTCTTTTTCCCTTTTCTTTTCCGAAAAGAATACAAAAACTTTTGGTAGAAATCAGACAGTAGTAGCTATGGCTAGTAATGTGCTAGTAATAAACTTTGAATTGTAAAATTATGAACCAGAAATGTCCTTGTCCATTTGATAGAGTGCAAATATCAAGTTTTAGGGTATTTACATAAATTTATAATTCTTATTTTGTTATGAATCGAAAAATTATTAAGCAACTAGCTAAATATTCCATTAAATGTTAAAAAATTTAACTAAGTATTTAACTATCTAATATAATTTTTTTATAATTAAATAATTCTAACTCAAGTTGTTAAGGTTTGAGGCATTTTTTTTGGTTGCTTGAGTTTAATTCCTAAGAAGGACAATTTTTATAATAAATCTATGTTTAATTTCTTAATATATTTTTTGGCACCTTCAATGCACGTGTACATTACTTAGTATTGTATACATGTGCAGTGACGGTATCACGACTGACTTGTTCCATCTGCACTTGGCCACCCATTTATTTCGCTCTCCTCAAATGTTGGGGCAGTTAGTTGCTGCAGCTCTTTCAATTAGGTTGTAGCCACTACTAGTTCTCTACATTTGATCTATTTTCTTGACCTAATCTAGTTCTCTATAATTAGTACATGAAAATAGGGTCCAGACCTCACCTGAACCATTAGTATATCCAACACCGAAAATTGGTCCTACATTATTATTATTTTTTCATTGTAACTTTGTAAGATTAAATGAGGTTATAAATTAAAGTTGGGAAAAGATAATCTCAACAAATGATTTAAAACAAACTGGTAAAGATAACATGCAACAAATTTTCTTTCTATATAGTTTTGTTAGGAAAAGATCGATCCAGAAGAAATATAATTAAGTTGAGATACTAGATCACCCATTCTTGCTGCTTTGTGTCTAGCTATCAATTCAAACCTGATCTGATCAATTGGTGACTATGGAGAAAAAAGACAAGTCTGATCCCTTCTTCTTCTTCTATGCCTTCCTCTTGGCTCTGCTAATGATGGGTAACCCTCCTATTAATCTTATCCTCCCAAAGCATAACATAACATGAATCTCACAAATCTTATTTTGTAACCCTAGCTAGCTACTTTTTTAATTTTCTAATGTTAATTGATAATGTTGATGACAGGAGTTGAGGTTCATGGTCACAGGTCGGGCCATGGACGTCGCAAGCTGTTTGTATTCGGAGATTCTTATGCGGACACCGGCAATCTTGGAAACCTGGGTAGGGATTGGACACGTTCTTGGTACGAGCCGTATGGCATCACATTCCCGAACCGTCCCACTGGTCGATTATCGGACGGTCGAGTTCTAACAGACTATGTTGGTGAGCATGCAGTACTACTAGTATTAGTACTAGCTAATAATTTCATATATATATATTTCATGTACGTACGTACGTACGTACGTTACGTAGTACTGATGAGTTTGGATGATTTGCAATTAATGATGGATGATGCACGTAGCCGGCGTCCTTGGAAACAAATCTCCTATTCCATACAAGTTCCGTAGGTATGGTGGCAAGGACAAACCCTATGGAATGAATTTTGCTGTGGCTGGGTCCGGAGTCTTCGACACGGGCAACTTGCAGCGCAATCTCTCGGAACAGATCGATACGTTTCAAGCACAAATTGATGAAGAGGTGTTCTCTCAGAATGACGTCCAATCTGGGATTGCGCTCATAGTCATTTCGGGCAACGACTATCTTCACTATCTAGACATGGGTCATGGCATGGGAGTGAGTATATTTATATATAATTATGATTATTTATTACTATAGATATGTAACATTAGTTAATTAATTAATTTGTGAAGTGATATATAATTGTGATTCATGTATGTATGTATGTATGTCATGATCAACGCGTACTACATGCATTGCATTGCAGGAGGTTGTACCGTTCATCGTGAGTTTGATGAAGGAAGTGGAGCTTGAACTCGAACGGATTCACAAGAGGATCGGGGTTGGAAAAGTGGTGGTGGCCAACCTGCACCCCGTCGGCTGTACCCCGCAGCTTACTAGGCCGAACAATTATGTTACATGCAACGAGAGCGCCTCTCTCTTGGCAGCAGTACACAATCAGCTTCTCCTCAGAGCGGTCGACAGGTTGCAGAAACGGACGGGTACCCCCAAGCACACCTACCACATTCTCGATCTCAATACAGCCTTCACCTCTATTATACACCAAGGTATGCATGTGTGTGTGTATATTCTTGTGTCTGGCACGACACGACACGACACAGCTAGGTTCTTCTATCTATCTATCTATCTTCTTTGCACTGCATGCATGCAGAGAAAGGGGTGAGGAAGTTCAAGAACATATTGAGGCCATGTTGTGAGGGTAAGGGAGAGCATGAATGCGCGCAGGAGGACTCCTTTGGGGTGAAGCAGTACACTCTCTGTCCCGATCCTGAACAACACTGCTACTGGGATTCAGTTCATCCAACTCAAGCTGCCTGGGCGGCTGTCTTCCAACACATCAGACCTTGGCTTAAGCGGAACTTGATGTCATGATCAATTTCTTCATTTCCTTCATTTCATTGTTGCTTATCCATTAATTAGTCCTCTAGCTAGCTAGCTAGCTAGCTAGTATCCATGCATGCTTGCAGATCGATGCTAGCTAGCTGGCTAGTGTTAATTAGTTGTTGTTTCATCAGTACTGTGATCGATCGATCGATCGATCCATGCCTTCTAGATATATCTATCTATGACTGCATGATCGAGCCTTTAGTTGGCTTATCATTCCTAGATGAAGGAAGGCATCTAAGAAATAATATAAAGCAGTTTTTTCATGTTTTCATGTTCTTAATTATATCACCGTCCTTCTCAAAACAAGCGTTAGAGCGCTAAAGCAAATTTTCTGGTTGTTAGACAGTAATCTTTATTCTTCTCTTCAAAAGAATGTAACTCTCCCCACTGATGTTCTCCTTATATAGGAGATCGACCAACATTCAAAAGAGTGGCCGCCCACTTTAATGTTTTCTTATTTATGTTTTATTGTTTTGTTTGGATTTCAAGTATGTAACAACTAAGTGATAAATAAATTATCAAAAAATTGATACTTTAGGCAGTACGATGTTAGTGTCCTCGTTTACTCAAGCTATACCTAAAGTTCGATCGGCCCTCCCTAATTTGAGTTGATCCTTATAGGAGACTCAACACTTTATTTTTTTTTAAGATAAACTAGAATTTTATAAATTAAAAAAGTTTGGACACTCGATATCAAACATGGTATGGTCTGGATGGTGCAGTAGCATAAATTACAGAAACAGGTTCAGAGGAAAGAACAACGGAGGATGCCAGAGTAGGGTCTACTCCATTGGTCTTTCTAGGAGAGTAGGCAAAGGAAATGTCGTTGTAACAAGCAAGTAATTGTCGACATTCATCAAGGATTGGTTTAGCTTTTCATAGAAAGAAAGCTTGTAACAATAGAAACGTACTTGTAACAACTGGAAATTGCTGAGAAACCCAATTTCGGGATGGGCTTTTATGAAATGCCTACCCGCTGGATGAGTTTTATGAAATGTCCAGAATTAAGTATTTTCACGTTAAATATTCCAAGATTCCCTTTTAGATGCCACCCGCTGGAAACTGCTATTTTTATAATACCGAAACTACCCCTCCGCGCGAATTGGTCATCTATATGTATTTGAATTCAAAAAACTCAGATCTGGATTGCGATTTTCGTCTTTTTCTTCTTCACGAAAAATCTGAATTCCATTGCTCTCATCTTCAGCAGAGATCGCAAAGATCGTTCGTAGTTCGGTGTGCTTTTCTTCGGTCGAACTCAGATCATCGCTCGTCATCATCATCACCATCATCATCATCTTCATCGACGTCAATTGTGGAGAGAAGATCTTTCTTCTTCTTTTCCATAAGAATTATCATCGCTTTGAAAGAAGAACGAAACTCTTTATTCCTGAAAAAACTAAATTATACGGAGAATAGCCATTCTCCTACGTTTTAACACTGGAAATGACCATTCTCCGTGTAAATTAACACGGAGAATGCCATTCTCCGTTTTATTTAAAATGGAGAATGACATTCTCCGTGTTTCTAACACGGAGAATGACATTCTCCGTGTTTCTAACACGGAGAATGACATTCTCCGTGTTTCTAACACGGAGAATGGCCATTCTCCTGCGTTTTAACACTGAAATGACCATTCTCCGTGCTAAATTACACGGAGAATGACCATTCTCCGTTTTATTTAACACGGAGAATGACCATTCTCCGTGTAAATTAACACGGAGAATGCCATTCTCCGTTTTATTTAAAACGGAGAATGACATTCTCCGTGTTTCTAACATGGAGAATGGCCATTCTCCTGCGTTTTAACACTGAAATGACCATTCTCCGTGCTAAATTACACGGAGAATGACCATTCTCCATTTTATTTAACACGGAGAATGACCATTCTCCGTTTTATTTAACACGGAGAACGTCATTCTCCGTTTTATTTAAAACGGAGAATGCCATTCTCCTGCGTTTTA
Source organism: Iris pallida (assembly GCA_029216955.1). Classification (NCBI taxonomy): domain Eukaryota; kingdom Viridiplantae; phylum Streptophyta; class Magnoliopsida; order Asparagales; family Iridaceae; genus Iris; species Iris pallida. The sequence continues at coordinate 55,241 of JANAVB010042616.1, forward strand.
AAACTGAAATAACCATTCTCCGTGCTAAATTACACGGAGAATGCTATTCTCCGTTTTATTTAACACGGAGAATAACATTCTCCGTTTTATTTAACACGGAGAATGGCATTCTCCGTGTTTCTAACACGGAGAATGGTCATTCTCCTGTGTTTTAACACTGGAATGACCATTCTCCATGATAAACTACACGGAGAATGGCATTCTCCGTGTAAATTAAGACGGAGAATAGTCATTCTCCGTGTAATTTAGCACGGAGAATGGTCATTCTCCGTGTAAATTAAGACGGAGAATGCCATTCTCCGTGTAAATTAAGACGGAGAATGACACTCTCCGTGTTACTAACACGGAGAATGACTACCCTCATGCGAAATTAACATTTTTCGTGTTCTAACACGGAGAATGACCATTCTCCTGCATTTTATGGTCAGCTGAAACTTTGGAGAGCCATAACTTTTGACTGGGAGGTCGAAACGAGGTCCCGTTTGTCGCAAAATGAGCGTATCGTCGAGGAGACTGAAAGTAACGGCTTCACCGTTAGACGGCCTTCCGAAATTTTAGAATCGCAAAAAAAATGATGTTTGGACCTCCGTTTTAGCACTTTTACCGTTTGTCCCGGTCTTTCCGAAATTTTCCGACGAGTTTTTGAAGATTTTTGAGGAGAAAACCTAGATTCGAAAGTGAGCAGCGTATGGAAGAAGATGAAGTATCGAAACGTTTTTTTTAAGAGCAGTTTCGTGGGTGTTTTCAATAAATTAAAAGGAAGGGCAAAATGGTCATTTGGAACCCGCTTTGGATAAGTTTCTCTAATTCTGGGCACGCGATGAAAGTTTTTTTAGCGGTGGGTTTTACATAAAAAAATTTTAGTTTTTGGGCATTTCATAAATCCTCTCTTGTAACAATAGAGTATTCAATTAGGAATAACTCCTATATATAAACCAATGTTTTAAACAGCCGGTCTTTTGAGATTCACCAACCCTGGCTACTCTGCATAGCTACTCAACGAGGCTACCAGCATGCGAGGCTACCATAAGAAGATTGTCATTAAAGCATCATTTTGTGCCATTTGTTCGAGCCCGAGCTAACAAAATGATTGCGGACCCTTTTCCACCTGTAAAATCCCCACATCAATTACAACTTGAGCTAACAAAGCTCGACTAGTCTTGTTGCTCGAGTGTTGAGCTAACAAAGCTTGAGTAGTCTTGTTGCTTGAGTGTTGAAGCCTGGTAGTGATACATGCCGACAAGCTAGAGTTGCGCCATGGAGAAGAGAAGAGAATCACGTACGGCCAGGTCTTGGAGGAACTCCCTCTCGTCTGAACTGTACATGCATGAGGGAGTGAGCATTATTCGGTTTTGGACCGAAAACCGAATTGAATGTCACGCTCCGATCTCGTAGGATCGAAAGTCGTTGCTGGACGTGATGTCGTACAAGTCTAAATTGTACTTGTACAAGACGAGCACTAAAATGATTGATTGAACATCTAATATACAAAGCCAACACAATTGAAAGTTCTAAGCAGAAAAGTTGAATCAATACAAAATATATGAATTAATCAATCTCTATGTTGATAATAACAACATAATTACAATGGCTCAAGGCCTAGAATGGCATGATTACAACATAAAACTCTCTCTCTCTCTCCCTCTCTACCATGGAATATGCCTCAAGGCTTACAACTCGAGAACTATACCACCAATGATGTTCTATCATTATGCCCTTTATCACTACAAGAAAATATGGCTTTTCTAGCGTTTAATTTTCCAACGTTTGTGTTACCGTTGTCTTAGACATAATATATCGACGATATATCATAAACGTCGAAAATGTGCGACGTTTTCTCATATATGTTGAGAATTTCCAACATTTATTTTCTGACGTTTATATATGGTAAGGTCGATGTAGATATAATATACCAATGTTCCTCAATAAACATCACATAATTAGCCGACGTTTGGTTGTACACGTCGCAAAAATATAACCAATTTGCATTAACATCGGTTTATTTTGGCTTAAAAAGGGAATGAAGGAAATCTGGTTTACTTCGAAGTTTATTTTGACTTAAACAAAGGGAAGAAAATGTCAACAAAGAAAAGAAAACACTCTAAAATCCCTCTCCTAATTTGGTTCCCTCTAATATTTTGAATGGTATACCTCCTAACCCTTTGTACTTCCCACCTACTCATCGATATCCATCTCCTCCTCGAGAAAACCCTAGCCAGCGGCCCTCAATCTCCCCCTCTCTGCTCCTATTGAGAAAAATTTAGCCGGATGCCCCGAATTTGGCGGCCTCGAACCCTAGCCGACTGCCCCAAATTATGTGGCCCCGAACCGTAGCTGGCTGCTGCCCGACCCTGAACCCTAGCTGGCTGCCCCGCGGACCCTCGAATTCCTTCGCAACCTCGAATCATCACCTACAGATTTTAACCGATCGAAGAATAGAATCCTTCATATGTTACAAGTATATGCTAAATTTTTACTGAATTTCATCACTTGTCCATTATTTTTGTCTCACATGAAGTATATGCTAAATTTTTACCTCGAATCATCCACCATTACTCCATTGTCATCTTTCACAAGCCTGGAACAAGGAACCATTGGGTTGTGAACCGAATTGAACATGTCCATATTAAACCTTTCCAACACCTCATGTACATATTTCTTTTGACAGATAACAATACCCTTTGTAGTACCCCGTCCCGCTCAGTCAATCGGAGGAATCGAAACGCCGATGGCGTTCGGACTTAGCCTTGCAACGGCTGCTCGAAGACATCGCTCGGTCGAGGCGACCGCTCGCTCACGTGGGGTAGTTTCGGTGAACTTGCCTCATCTTAGCCTTCACATAATAAATCGCATGTTTTCAACTTGCACAAGTAGGCTTGATAATAAAAGAGACGAATCCACATAGCTAAAGGAAATAATTCCGACGGGTCGAATTGAGTTAGAATATGGAAAGGTCCAACGGTCGGCTTAGAGTTGGTGCACGGCGTGCTTTGAAAATGACACTTGGTCCTTCGTCCCGTGGCTTGGGAGAAGAAAGTGGGTTGAGTAGTAGAAGTGATGAACATAGCCTAAGTCATAGGCGTCGCCCGCATAAATGCTTCATAAAGCATGCACGGTCCTATCGTCCAAGGCTTGGCATAGCCTTGGCTTGCCCCATGAGTTAAGTTGCGTTGCACGGCTCATGATATAAGTCTAGGCACCCAAATGACTTGGTCGTTCAGAAGTCGAGCGCATGCGCGGCACGTTTCCGCAATGCGAGGCCTGACGCAGCCTTTGCTCATCGAGTCGTTGCGCGTCTAAGTCAGGCAAGTATGTTAGGCTATCGGAGGGGTAGCAAACACGGTCCTACGAGTTCTACGGTTGGGTATAACCACATAGTCTTACGGTCTCAAGGCCCGTCATATAAAGTATGACTTGGACGATAGCGTCGCGTAGATCGAAAGTCGGTTTGAGGCACGATACACGAACTTAGTGTTTAGGGCATGAACCACGATTGATTTAATGAGTTTTGGAGAAAGGACTATCGAATAGGCATTGAGTTGAATGAAATGATATGGTAACATGGAAAGAATGCTCGTGACCGTGGGTCCGCGAGGGATCTCAAGGATATATGGAAAGAAAGCTCGCGACCGTGGGTCGTCGAGGGGTCTCAAATGATAGAAGTCTTGAGATTGGTTTGAAAGAGATGGTAACATTGGATGAGGAATGACTGTGTGAGACGTCAATTTGTGTCGGGTCTTGCATGGTCATTGGACAACTTGTCGACAAGGAGGAGTTTCCACGAGCGGCAACCCTGGGCGCCATGGGACCGCGTCGTTCCGGAGGAAAACAGGTATAGCCGTAGCTGGACGAACCGCTCGGGTCATTCGGGAACTTTCAGCGGGGCTAGCTACTTGCGTTGAAAGGGTCGCCGAATGGCAAGGCTATAGTCCAGGATAGCTTGTGATGTTAGTGACCAATTCATATAGATGGGTCGGCACGAGCGGCAATCCGCGTGTGTGCCTTTGGATTTAGTCAAGTTGAATGTGTGTATGGTTGGAACACAAGTGTTTGGGCCTAAGAGTGGCTACAACATAGGCAACATGCTTCGGCACGAGATGTGGCGTCGAGTCTTATGTTGTCGGCATATAAGTTGCATAAGTTGGTTTGAGTTGTCTTGAGTTTAAGTCAGGAAATGTCGCAAGGCAAAGTTGGTCGAGTGACACTTAGTTCACAAGTTGGATGGGTCAGTTGATGATTTAGTAGCGAAGGGCCGCGAGGCGGCGATATGATTGAGTCTCATTTGAGTTGCGAGGCACGGCCTCAGTAAGGGTTTGAAGCACGATCACACGGAAATGGAGCCTCATCGCGTAGTTGCGTCTCTGATTATGGCCGTAAGACAAACACGACTCGATAGGTTAACGTTGAATGTTGCAAGCACGGGATGGTCTAAAGACACAAAATAGGCAAGGCGTCGGTCATAAAACTGATCCTAAGACAAGAATAGAAAGACAATTGATAAGAAGGGACTATATAGCACAAAGTAAATCAAACGTGTTGGTTTTGTATGGGTGGACGAGGAGCTCATTCCACCAGTACAGTTGAGTACTGACACCAACATAGTTTTCATGTGCAGGCACAGGTAGAAGCTCGTGGCGCGGAGCTCGCTTGGATGCGTCAAGGCACAGAGTTCCTTGGCGATTAGAAGCGTGCGGCCGCATGGAGTCAAGACTTATACGGGACATAATATATGGACGTCGTCTTCCGAAGTTTCAGCTGGCTCAAGACTTGTATTGAGAGATAAGAGAGAGCTGAGTGACTTGTAACGTGAGATGAATGAGCTTGAGAGACTTGTAATCTTGGCCTTGCGCCCATTGTAATCTTTGTTCTAATATCAATAAAAGAGTGTTTTGCAATGACTTGTGTTTTGTTCTAATTTTCGCTGCTATTCTTCAATGTCTCTGCATGGAACTTCTGTGCGACGATCCCGTCGCAGCCGCTGAAATCGGCCGTTATGGAACCCGCCTTGTAAGAGCGCATTCTAGGCTCGTGAGGCATCACGCCTTAGCGAGGACGATCGCTCCTACGGGAGCGGGACGTGACACCCTTTGACCCATGTATTACTTCAATACCAAGAAAATATCTTATTTTTCCAAGGTATGTCATGACAAATGCATCATGGACTTCTTAAGCTCAATAAACATATGCTCAACATTGCCCTTGAAAATTAAGTCACCTACATAGAGACAACCTCCTTCCTCTATTTTAATTAACAAAGTGTGTTCAGAGGGACATTTCTCAAAGGCTTCTTTTACAAAGTAAGACTCTATATGACTATACTAAGCCAATGGAGCTTGTTTTAGCCCATATAGAGCTTTCTTCAACCTATAAACTTTTTGCTCATCACTTTTCTTCTCATAACCAAGAGGTTGATCGACAAAAACCACTTCACTGAGTTATCCATGCAAGGAGGATGACTTTACATCTAACTGATAAATTGTCTACCTCTGCTGTGTTGCAAGAGAGATTACCAATCGAATTGTATCCAAACGTGCTATAGGTGCAAAAACCTCAATGTAATCTACCCCATGTTTTTAGTGCTATTGGTTTTAGGTTATTTCTTGGCCACCAGGATAATCATTAAAGAATACGGGATACAAACATGATACGGATACGGGATACAAACATGATACGGATACGTGATACAAACATTTTCAAGAAGCTCTATTCAGATCAGTAATTATTTTCACAAAGTTTGGCTGAGGAAAGGAAATAGTTGTCTGATGCATTAGGTATCACATGTAGATTACTGCAGCATTGAAAGATGAAGCTCCATCAGTAAGAGCAGCTGCTAATCGAGCAATTGGTGTCATTGTGTGTTTATCACAAATTGTTTGTAGGTAATGCTTTCTTATGGGGTAATGAATTTTATATTCGGCTACAGATAATTCAGATAGTAACATGAACCATTCCCTTTTGCAGTGCAAGGCTGCTAAATGAATTTATACATACTGTTGAACTTAACTGCCATAATTCGTCAACTTTAGAATGTAAATATCCCCAGTAATTCTACTGATCATGTCTTCTCAGGACATCACTTGTAGTCTTCTTTTTGTTTCACTCTAGATGCTAGTTTCTCATAGATTCTTTCGTATCCAGGTACGAATAACTGCCTTTTGGGCTCTAGCAAGTATATGTGATTCTCTTCAACATGAAGCAATCGAGCATTAGGAAATCTGTACTGGTAGATTTAGCAGTCACATTCTTCATGGATGAAAACATGAATAATCCAAATAAAAACCACTTAAATGAATATCTTAGTTTTGCAGATACCGTGAATGACTTCAACTCTATTTGTGTTGTAGTCGAGAGTGCTTTACGACTAGCAAAGGATGGTGATAAGGTCAGGCAGTCAACATTCACCATCTATCATAATTTGCCTACTACAATTGTAAACATGTCATTTCGCCTCTCACTGTTTTATGCCTGTCATCAGTTACATTTAGAAGTTTGCCTTGTGCTTTAGGTGCAACATCTAGACTCGTGTGATGTGCTTCTCAATTGTTCTCAATTTTGAAACCTCTGGCTGGAAATTTTGTTTTTGTGAATAAAAATATCTCAGACCGAACATAAGGAGTGAATCTGTTTCTTCAACAACAAATCACAAACAATATAATTCACCTCGATATGCTTAGTGTGCTCATGAAACACCGGATTACTGGTGATAAAATTGGTCGACTAATTGTCACAATACATCTCCATAGGAAATAGGAACTATAATTTTTATTTCATAAAGAATAGACTGCACCCACATCATCTCAAAAGTTGTATGAGCCATCGCACGGTACTCGGTCTCTGCACTAGAACGAGCTATAACATTCTACTTCTTACTACAACATTTGACAAGATTGTCACCCACAAATGTACAATAGCCAGAAGTAGACCTCATATCACTACGACTGCTTGCCTAATCAGTATCACTAAACCCCGTCACCGTAAGCAACTATGAAGGTTTGTACAACAAACTCTTTCCAAGTGCATCCTTCAAGTATCGTAGAATGCGAGAGATAGCCTCCCAATGTGGTTACCAAGGGGCATGCATAAATTTTCCAACCAACCGTCTATAATGTCCACCATCCACAAATAACTCTCCCTTTCAGCATCAAGCTTGTCATAATAATTCATAGGAGTCTCAACTGGCCGACACTCCAACATCCTAGTCACTGAGAGCAAGTCTATGACATACTTACGTTGCGATAGATACACACCTTTCCTGGATCGAGCAACCTCAATTCTAAGAAAATATCGAAGACGACTCAAATCCTTAGTATGAAACTGTCGACTAAGGTGGGCCTTAAAGTCTACAATCCCAGCATAATTACTCCCAGATATAACGATATCATCAACATAAACAATCAACACGATAATGCATGCTGAGAAAAAATGGCAAAATACTGAATGGTTTGATATGGTGTGCCGAAACTCATACTGAATGAGAACTAAACTGAACTTGTCAAACCAAGCTCGAGATGATTGTTTCAGACCATATAATGCTTTCTTCAATCGGCATACGAGTTTTCCACTTTCCGCCACAACATACCCCGGTGGTTGATCTATATAGACCTCCTCCTATACTGAATGAGAACTGAACTGAACTTGTCAAACCAAGATCGAGATGACTGTTTCAACCCACATAATGTTTTCGTCAATCAACATACAAGTTTTCCACTTCCAGCCACAACATATCCCGATGGTTGATCCATATAGACCTCATGTAAGTCACCATGCAAGAAAATATTCTTTATGTCCAGCCGATACATATGCCATTGGCGAACCGTCACAGAGATAAGAATCTGAACCGAGTTCAGTCGAGCCACCGGAGAGAAAGTCTCCATATAATCCATATCATATGTCTAAGTATACCCTTTTGCAACCAACAATGCCTTGAGACGCTCAGCTGAACCATCATGATGATACTTAACAGTGTATACCCATCTACAACCCATTGTCTGCTTCCCAACATGAAGTGATGTAAGCTCCCAAGTCTAATTTTGATGTAAAGCATACATCTCCTCATCCATTGCACTTTTCCAACCAGAAGATGACATTGACTGCTTATAAATTTTGGGAATGAAAATGGAAGACAATGGAACATCAAATGCATGAAAAGATGAAGCACGATGTAAGAAAACATAATTAAAGATGAAATGTTTGTTCTTTGTGGTATAAAGACGTTTACATTTTCTGAGAGCAATAGGTGGAAGCGAAAACCGCAAGCTCGGAAGCTAATTGGTTGGAGGCTGAATTCTGCAGAACTACTGACTTATCCTTGGATCTCTGATAAACCTATAAAGGAGGAATAGAGACAGAAACTTTTCAGGTAGATTTTTCATGCCCCGAACCAATCATCTTCCTCGTCCCGAGGTCTCCTAAAAACACAAGAATTTGGAAGAAAAAAATATTACAGAACATTAGAAAGATTTAGTTAACTAGCTTACAGATGAAAAATTGAAAGAAAAATTAGGCACATAATGAATCAAATAATGACAGTGATTAAGTAGGATAAATGACATATTTTTCAAGCACAGGACGAATAGACCTATCAGCTAAGATAATATTATATTTCATAGGACTACGATGATGAAAGAGAGAACTTATACTAGCTATGTGAGAACTTGCTCATGAGTTGATGACCCAAGAGGTGGATGGTGACTGGGTTGCCACAAAAGCAGGATTACCTATATGTGCCATGGTTGCAGTAGGTTGAGAGGTGGTACTAGCAAGCGCGTTCAACTTCTGAATGATCTGTTCCAAAGGAGACAATGTATCGGACATGGAAGTCAGATTGAAACCTTAAGTATCATCTCAAGGAGCAGAGTGGTGACTTGAGATTACATATTTTCGTCATGCACTTGATGTATTCTGGTTTACCTTCCCCCCTTGTCCCAACAGTAATTTTCGATGTAACCGAACAGTCAACAATAGTTACACTTCTGTGGTTGGCCACGACCACCACTACCACAGCCACCACCACGACCATTGTTTTTACCCATGACCACCTCCTCGACTAAAAGTACGACCACCTTCTCGACCAAAAGTATTGCCACCATCTCTACCATCGTGACCACCACGACTAGCAACACTAGTGATAGGACAGAAGAATGATTACTCAGCACCACGAAACTGTACTAGAAAGGAACGATTGAGACGGAAGAAAGTATCTGCCATCGTAGGTAACTGCTCTGCAGCAAGGATCTGAGCCTTATAAGGTTCGAGCGCAGGATCCAAGCCGGATAGGATAAGGGAAACATTAAACTATTCCTTCTGTCGCTGAGCTTCTTTCAAATTAGTTGTAACAGGATGATATTGTAGCAGTTCCTCCCACAAAGTCTTCTTTGAAGCCAAATATTCATTCACAGACTTCCCATTTTGTTTTGTACTCGTACAACCCATAAATACGGACCATGTTCCGCTTCTGTGAATATGATTCTTCCAAAGATGCCCAATTCTGTTTGGAGTATTCACACCATTGAATATTAGAAGCGATGTGCAGCTCCATTTTGCTTTTTATTAAACAATAACTCTTACAACTCATAGATACGTGTCATGTTTCGCTTTTGTGAATATAATTCTTCCACAGATGTCCAAATCTGTTTGGAGTATTCACATCACTGAATATTAGAAGCGATGTGCAATTCCATACTATGCCACAATCACGACATAACGTATGCATCAACACTCATCCAATCCTCATACTCAGTAGACGCTTCAGACGAGGGTTCTTCCGTCAAAAACTTCAATTTCTTCTCTCTCAACACTACTTTAATAGACTTGGACCATGCACGATAGTTCGCCCAATTGAGTTTTACCACTGTAATCGATTTTTTCAATTCATCATTATGAATAACATTAAAAGGAGAACCATCTCCCCGCTACCACCACTAGCATTATTAATCTCGCCAGAAAATTTGATCCCCACCGTACTTGCAAATGCAACAGAAAAACGAGATCTCTAAAATCCTAGATCTCACAACGAACCACAACCGACGACGAACCAACATAGATCTGTAGAAACCATAGATCTCATAAACGAACCACGAACGACCACGAACAACGAACGACGAACGGCAATTCATTAAAAGTAGAAGAAAAAAACATCCAAGAAACGGGGTGCCGCCCCGAACCCCTGTCGAACTCACGGCCAAGTCATGGATGGGATGTACGGTACCTTCAAAAGATGCTATGATACCAAGTGAAATTTAGAGAGAATAGAAGGAGAAAAGAAGGTGAATGAGAAAATGAGAAATGAGATTGCAAGGGCTTGAAACCCTAGGTTGCATCTCATGTGTATTTATATCGATATGTAATTCACCCACAATTACTATTGTACCCTCATAAAAAAATAACAATAATAACTCTAATTTCATAAAAAATGAACCACCACCACCGCAAGTAGGGGTGAGCATTCGGTTTATTCGGTCTAAAACCGAACCGAATAAGCAAAACCGAATTCGACCGAACCCGAATAAAGGAAACCGAAACCGAACCGAAATAGGTCCTAACCGATTCCAAACCGAACCGAATAATTAATTCGGTTTTCGGTTTAATCGGTTAAATTATTATTATTAATTAAAACAAACCGGTCCAAAAGCGGTCCAAAACCGGTCCAAAACCAAACCAGCCCGAAGGCCCAGGTTCTATTACAAGTCTTCCACCATTGCTTCCCTCTTATAGGGCTTGGCTGCTCCCATATTTTTTTCTCCCACCGATGTGGGACTAAATGTAGTATTGAGAAATGAAATGAACTAAAAATAAATTGCACAAAATATAGGTGGAGGTGGGATTCGAACCCCACACCTCCCATAGTTATTCACCCCTCCCTACCAACTGAGCTATGACAATTGTTTGTCATAACATGTAAATTATGTGTATATATTAATTTCTTATTCGGTTTTCGGTTTTAAACCGAAACCGAACTCCAAAACCGAAACCGAAACCGAATAAGGAATTTTAGTGTTTTCAAAACCGAAACCGAACCGATTACATTTTAAACCGAACCGAACCTCTTATTCGGTTCGGTTCGGTTCGGTTTTCGGTCCAAAACCGAATAATGCTCACCCCTAACCGCAAGGTTCTCAATCTCAACCGACGCAACCTCAAAGAGGTACAAGTCAATAGAGGAGGGCCTTGTCATCTAAATTGGTACAATATATGGAAACACTTTAGAGGGGTTTATAATGATTAATGAGAATGTTGCATATCCAGTAGGATTCATGGGTGTAACTTATGTTCAATGCATGAATTGTGAAGAAAATTCAAATGGGTACCTAACAATAACACGGGAACACTACGTAGACATCTAGACAATTGTATCTAGTATCCAACATTCTTGAGTAAGACAATGAGCTAAGGACCATGGGGCATAAAGAAATGTCTGCTTTAATTTATAGTCGCAATTATCATGTATCATTCAAAAAATTAGTTGTAACAATTCTCATGTAATTACTGTCGTACTTGTCATTTTTCAATATATATTATTCTTGTTAGATAGGTATTTCATGTTTGTTGATATAATTTGGGTGTTTTGTGTTTCGATTTTCAACCTCTCTTCAAACTTCCTTTATGGTACTTGCTATAAGGGTTAGACCCCTCTAGTTTTGTGTAGCCAAATATCGAGATCGATTGAAAGTTAGTGGTAGATTCTCGAACTTTGTTACAATATCTAGCCATACAAAATCGAAGGGTCAAACCCTAATAACAAACACCACAAATGAAGCTCAAAGAAAGGTTGAGAACTGATACACAAAACACAAGTCATATCAAGGAACACATTTAATGAGGATAGTATAAATTGAAAAAATATATCAATTAATTCATTTTTCTTAATAACTTGTTATATCTATTTTCTACTATTTTATTAAAAAATAACTCTTTAGTATTTTATTTTTTTTAATATTGGGTCTAGCTTTTTTAAAATACGGGCCTAGTTTTTTAATAGAAGGTCATTTTTTAAAAAATTAAACCGGTTCAGCGTGTCTAAAATCGGGTTATGAGCCGCGCTAGATTTGGGATTATGGTTCGAGTCCCCAACTGGTCTATTTGACCAGGTTGTCCCAACCTGGACCGAACTTGGTGAAACCCGGTCAAACCTGGGCCGGTTTGACCTGGGGCCAGCCCACCAACCCCCCTTAGATAATGATGAGGTATACTAAGTTATTAACACCAATGGCTCTTTCTTTGTTAGCATGTTATCATCTCTAAATGTAGTATTTCAATAGGCCTTATGGTATTACGGTACAAAAGTCAAATACCAGGTTCAGGAATTTTGTATCTGCAGAATCCATAACTTAGATATAGAGCCCGACTTCCAATGACTTGATTTGAAATAATCGACTAGGGTTCTGAATGTGAAGACGATAGCAGCCAAAAACCCACTCCAGAAAGAAGATGAGAAGCTTATCTGATACTGTGAACATGATTCATACAGTTGTAATGTCAGATTTGAAGATAATCCACAAGTGAAATTGTGTCCCATCTCTAGATTTATTTATTGTTAAAAGTTGATTATATAAGTTTTCAAGGTTATTCACTGATCTAATTAAAGATTGTTCAAGGTAATTGACTGACTTCTGTGCAAAGAGCAAAAGATAGAAAGTTAATTGGCATGTCCCAATTACAGATGGCAGCTAAGCCAGAAGGAAAAAAGTATCAACCACTTAAGGTCATCAGTACTGGCATTTTACCATCATGGAAGCACAACTAAATATTACAAAGTGAAAGGACAAAACAAGTTTCACATAACCTATTAACCTGACAAATTATGGGACCTACATTACATAACCAATTAACCTGACAAATTATGGGACCTACATTCAAGTTGTATGTAACTAGAAGTATCTGCATTCACTTGTGCAAATAGAGCATAGGAATCTTTTTTTAAATGAATAAAAAAAAGCATAGAATTATAAACAGGGTATTCGAGTTACATCGTACTTATTCTGTCGGAGCTCAGTTACAGCTCACTATAGTTGCGCCATACTGCACGAAACTCCTCACGAAACGTGTTTAGACGTGCTTTCAGATTTGGTGTTCTGAAGCTGGCATGGAGTAATGTTGCTGCCAAAGAAATAAACCAGATACGATAAGTATAATGGAAAAAACTTGCGCCTAGTAATTCAGCTAAGATCAGTTTGTACCAAGAAGACCAATCAGAAGTGCCCAGAGAACAGTAAGGAGACTATACGAGGTAAGCCATAGAATGCAACTGGCTGCAGCGTGGAACATGTTTTAGTCGAATGAAACAATCTCCTGTTACTCAAAAGATACATGTGCTAACTTGCAAGAAAATGCAGAATCATATAAACCTGATGAGAATATCATTACCAACACCCAACGAGGGTGCCCACATATATGAATTACTCTTCTTGTAGACGGACGCCCACGAAGAACAGGCCTGAGGTAGTTTATAGCATTTTCTGTAACAATAAATAAACATAACATTCTCAATAACATGATAGTAGGGTAGATGCACTCACCTTATAGGTGGCCTCATCTTTGCAGCTAAATGAGGAGAAAATTGTCTCACTGTCCTTGTTACTTTCTCATTAAAAGTAACTGCAAAGCTGCAAAAGTTTAAGGTAAGCATAAATTAAATAGAAGGGTAAACCCAGTTCATATATCAAGATCAATAAGGGTAAACCCAGTTCATATATCAAGATCAATGAATTACTACACCAAGTTTTCAAGTGGAATAAGTGCTATTACAAAAAAGTAAAAACAATGCCTAGGACTTGCACTGATAGTAATTGCATTTAAAAACAAGGAGATGGACTGATTTTTTTTCCTCCATAACTACATTCATTACACCACATGTATCCTAAGAAGAAAAGGAACCATTTAACTCATGTTAACTACTAATATGAGAATAATCAATATAATTCTCTAGGCAAGCAATACTCAACTAAGTAGTTCTGAGAAGATAATTGTGAAAGCCAGCAACACTCAACACAGCAAGCAATGTTCCAGAGGCACAAATCTTAGACTCACGAATACCTGGACCGAGAGCAGTTTTGAAACCAGTTTTCCTAAAGGAACTGATTGTAGTGGGCCTAACTCCAAGTCTCCACGCTAATGGGACATGCAAAGGGTTCTCAAGAATTTTTTTTGTTTTTTATTTTTCCATTTCTTTTGGAAACTGCTGCTCAAGAATTGTTATATCTGGTTTCAAAGGAGGTGGAAATTGAGTTTGATATCCATAAGAAAATGGATGGGAATTGTAGCCTTTGCACTCATAAGTGTGGAGACTTGAATTGGCCAACTTCAAATGAATATTGAACATTTTTCCTTACTCGCAGACATCTTCATACATCTACATTTAGCTAGATTAATCATTAAAACACATCTAGAAGACCAAAAATTCTAAAAGAAGAAAAAGGCACTTGCATTGTTATGCATCATATTCAACAATGTGCTGTAAACAGAATTTTAAATCCATGAGTTGATAATTTATTTTGAAATATGTTGCTCCATAACGTAAAACTAGATCATTCCTTCAACAGAAGTTCGATTAATGGTTCTTAAGTACTATAGGGAACCTCGTCACTAGTTACAATAAAAAAACTACTTGAATCTTGTATAGCATGAACCTAAATAGAAGAAAATGCATCTTGTTTCCCATAAATGACTACATAAGGAACTATCTATTAAAAGGCTCGAATGTCTACTACTTATTATGTTCATCAAATGCTGGGGCAAAATACCTGCAACTAAAGTATTTCTCTTTTTTGCGACCAAATAGTTCTAAAAACCTTATTGCTAAGCTAACATAGTCACAAGTTTGGCATCCTGGAACAATTCGGCAAGTTTGAAATATTCAGAATTCAGAAAATATTTGGTAAAGGTTTTGTTTTGTTTTGTTTTTTTTTTTTTTTTTTTTTTTTTTGGGGGGGGGGGGGGGGGGGGTGGAGGGGGGTGTAGGAGTGATCAGGTGAGAAACACTTAGGTGAGAATATGAGGGTTAGGGTAACCTAAACCATCAGATTAAATGCAACTGTCTTTTAAACAAAAAAATTACTTATTCTCCAGAAAGATTTCCTTTTGGACCCAAAAATCTCTCTTTCCTGATCCTTCTGTAAAATCGAAACCAAGCATACCTGGCTCTGTCTTTACATACGAAACTCGTCAACACTGGAAACTGGCAACCCACTGATATGCCAACTCTAGAGTACATGAGAGCACAAACTCCATGTTGGTGGAAACTGGGAACTCGTTAGTCTGGCATCTTTCCATGGGAAATTAAAAGTGAGTTCTCCGGCCATATTTTGATGGAAAATTGCTATAGGCACGAGTGCGTCGGCGCGAGTTCTGGCTGATGTACGTGTACGATGACTGTGGTGACAGTGAGCGACGTTCTCCAGAGACGATTATTAGAAAGGGGAACATAATTTCAAAGATTGTGATGTTATATGATTAGATTCAGACGTGTTTATAACATCCACAAATGAGGAAATAAAATTTTCTATGTGTGTGTGAGAGAGAGAGAGAAGAATAAAAAAATTGAGAATAAATATGAAATAGGCAATAACATAACAGATTTACATATGAAAGTCCCGTTAATGAGTATGACACGGTTAATGGCTTTTCATTTTCCAATCACCAATTTAATTCCTCCCAAAAAAAATCTACCAGTTGTACTTATTTTCCCATCAAGACCCACCATCTATCCTTCCAACTTCCTTTCCCATACAAAATCGCCTACAAAAGGCCAAGCCCTTTCCATCAAAACCCAGTCTTTGTCTTTCCCTTTTCCCGTTTCCAAATCTTCCCTTGATTTCTTCTTGCTGACGACGTTCATTAGAAACTTTGTAACTGCAGATCTCTTCTTCCTTGACAACGAGGACTCATCGGACCAGGTCTTCAGAGTCTTAGAGCAGGTCAACACGAGACATCAGAAGCCCATCATAGGGTTTCTTCGGGGTTCTACTTCAGAAACATAAAATCCTATGGCCGGATACTGACAAATAATTCAAAGAAATTTCGTTTTATTTGTGAATCCAGTGAATAATTAGTGGATCTGACCAATTGTTTGGGAATCTATTTGGTTTTTATCCGTCCGTGTATTATTTCCAGATTTTTGAATAATTGGGAGATAATGCGACTATGACGGTATGACCCCAAGTAATTTTGTAAGTATTTTTGTTCTTTATTTTTTCCTTTTTCTACTTTTTAAGAAGAGAACCGGTAAGTGTATTTTCAGTTCCAGCCAAAAGAGTAATATCGGTTCTTGAAATATACTCAGAAATGAACTAAGATAGATTTTAATATAGTAACTCTACCATTTCAGAATCCTCCAGACATGTAGTCAATTTCCCCAAAATGTTGCAAATGAAAAATGATTTGGAAACTTGGTTTTTGGCTTTTGATCACCCAGATCAGATTACGTTTTGAAACTATAGCAGTTTCAACCAAAGCTTCGGAAGGTTTTGGTTCATACAAGATCTCAGAAACTAAAGGAATGAAGCACCTTTCTTTCTTTTATTTTCAGACAGCTCAAAGAAGAAATGCCAACCAGAAGCTACCAGTTGAATTAGGCTTCTAACTGTGATTCACCAGATTTGGGTGAAAAGGTGCTAAAATGCTAATCAGTCAGTACAAAGATGACATGATATTTGTACATGGCTCTGTATGGCATTAGCTCCATGACAAAATCATATGTCCATGTCTTCATTTGACAATTAACATGCCAGTGATCAGTTACCTAGCATTATTAGTTTGAACAAGTTGTTCAGGAAAAGAATTGATCCAACTCTGTAACTTATTAGCTGTCCTATTCATGAATCTGCTCAACAGCCTCCCAGTTAACTTGAATTATACCTAACCTGAGTCACTAGATAAAATCCAGCTCAAAAAATACATATATAGAGATTAGAGACAACCAGAAACTACCAACTCGAACCCTCCTTATATCATGAACATTAAGCATGCTGTAAAGACTACCATATCAAGTCCGTACGGGTAAGCCTCAACTAGTTTCTGATATCTAGATCTGTAGTTAAACTTTTCAATGGGCTTCGTGTCTTTAATAACAACTATAGAAGGAATACCGCACTCGCACGGTAACCTTGTTGCTAAATAAAACCAAAAATATTAAACATCACAAAATGCTTCATACTCAACAAAAATTAAGAAACTAACCTAATGCAAATATCTAATTCTCCTCAACGTCTTATTGAACTAAGTTTACCATCATTCAGAAAAGTTAACCGATCCATTGCCAATCATGCATATAATGCTTCCAATCTAAAACTTTCTTCTAATTCTCCTCAGTCTGGTGGTGACACCACCATGTCTCAGGGGTGAGATCAAATTGCCTTGATGCTAGACTTACAGATCTTTTAAGAAAATTCTTTCAGAAATAGAGAAAATGTATCTTTTGTTAACCTAAAAAAGTTGGAATTAAAAATGTCCAGTTGCCATTAAACAAATGGTGCAGCATAGCTCTCTCCTTAAGTAATCAGTTGATTGACAATCTCCCAGAGACATGAGAACTAAACATGTAGCAGCAGTAAACCTAAAAGAATACACACGATGTCAATTGCATAAACACCAGAAACATGCTCATTGCATTATAAATGAGAATCTATAACCTGCTTTAACTGGCTTACTAGGCCTTCACGTATGTTATCACTAAATACATCTCAAAGACTGCATGTCATGGGCTTACCTGTCATTCAAAAATGCGATGCTTAGGCTAGTTAGAACAGCAGCAACAATGGCAAGAGGCTTCCTAAGGAATCCCATCCCTAGACCAAAAAGAAGCATATATTCATATATAAGGAAATAAAAAAGAAGAAGACAGTTCTACCTAACTATACAGAATTAGGTTTATCCGATAACTTACTTACCAAGGAAAAACATTATCATGATGAAGTAATTTGTGCGATAGCTGCAAACATTTAAACAAAAGAAGGAAATTAAAATACAGTACTTCTGTGAAAAAGAAAAGGATAAGTGCTTATGGCATTGCCTGGTATGCCTAAAACCTGCAAATCCTAAGAAATTCATATAAAACTAAACAATTTTCTTCATAAGTACTAAATAGCATTTGCAATTAACGAAATGTTATTTGGATTGCATGAAAATATTTGTAACAATCGCTTGCCACATGTTAAACCCTGGCATGTGGTGGTGTTTAAAGTAATGTCTTAAATGTGTTATCAACCTTTGCTAATAAACTTGGCAATACAAATATGGAATAATAGTCAATTACAAGAGCTATTCCTTACTATAAAACAAATTATCAAAGATCAGTTGTATAGCTCCTTACCGAAGGGAAGCTCAAGTATATGAAAGCACCAAGGAGAATGATGTCCTACCTATACGATATGATAGGGATAAGTGAGATACCTTTGCTTTGGCCCATGTAAATTATTGTCCAAACCCCTAATATTTTATCAAACAATCATGGACAATTGCAATACCACTTATGATACAGTACTTAAAGCTTTAGGTAAAACACAATGACTAGTAATACCACTGTGTTACTCAAACTGGAATTTAGAACCAGGATGTGATTTTGAATTTAGAATCACAATGACAATAAGTTTAGGCAAAAGACAGTGGTTCCCGTGTATGACCATGATTTGAAACCACAATATCCCTGTGATTCTAAAAGCACCAATCAGGAGAGAGTTGAGATATTATAGGTACATTTGTGAATAGAAGGATTTTATAATTACACTCCAGGGAGGTGTGATAATGTTAAAGAACAAATACAAAAAATAGTAAGTTGGATTGTAGATAGGAAGCATGGACACTCCAAAAATCTGGCCCTTGTCATGTCAGACACAATAACAACCTGGACACTCCAAAATACACTGGGACTGGGACATACCAAAATAGGTTCCGTGTCCGTATCGCCGTTTCCTTACTGTGGCATTTCCTATCCGTGTCCGTGCAACATAGGATTTTACAATCCCACGTATGGCGATTTCAAAAGAATAACTCATCAACACTTGGTTTTAGACCCACAATTCGAAATCCAGGTTGCCAGTTCCAAAACCCCAGGGTGTGGTTGTAGAACCCCGATTGACTAACCCTCGCCCATTTAAAGATTAAACATAGCATTGCCCTGGACCTGGACCTGGAATTACTTCAACAATTCCAAGAAAGCTTTGTGATTGAGTTCCAAAAGTACTTCCGATGTCCAGAGACAAATCAAAAAAAGATTGAGGGTCAACAAGTTTGATAAATCCAAAACAGTGTATGGACTGCAGACAATAGTATCTAACCTGCAATCGTGTCAACTTCTCAACGGCTAGGTGCCAATCTCCTTCGGAGTTATTCCCGATTCTTCATTCTTTTCTACGCGGAGAAAGAACAAAACTAAAAAATATATGGACTAAAATGAAGCTGATGGCTTAGACAATAGAATTACATCTAGAATTATATGTGTCAATAACACTGGAGAAGATCTTCCAGCAAGATCATTTGTCAATTCAAAAGGGCCTATCAACAATTATTGACAAGCAATGGCAGTATGTGTGTAAATAAAGAACGTACTTGTTCCTCCAATGTCCAAATGAAAACTGAAAAAGAGATTTGGACAAACGTTGAATAATTGCAGGTGTAAAACTTGATATTGCAGACCTACGTTACAAACTGTACGCTGGCAGACGGTAGGAGAGAATAATAATAATTGGATAATTTCATTGAGATGAGTGAATACATATATATAGGAGAGGACTAGCCTCCCATTATTGTCTTTACCCGACTTCAGTTAGTATGTCAAGTATATACTTCCTCTGAGACATTATAATGTCTTGCTTGTCCCGTGTGACTTTCATGTCCAATTAGTACTTCAATGCCCCCATATCTTTGGTCTGAAACTGCTTATCCAGATACTTTTTCAGCTCGGCAATATTCTGTCTGTCATCTCCTGTAATCACGATGTCATCAACATAGACACCAAGTAGTATCCGACAAGGTAGTCAAAGGCGTAAGGTGTCACGTCCCGATTCCGAAGAATCGATAGTCGTCCCCCAAGCGTGACGTCGTGCGAGCCTAAGTTGCACTCGCACAAGGCAACCTCATAAGGTTATCTGAAACACATCTAATAGAGTACGCAGAGAAATTGAACAACAAATTTGGAACAGAAGAAAACTTTACTTTATTGATAATGAACATCATTTACAAGACTCTATTATAATGGTTGCCGCACGGGCTTACAACTTGACTCGATTACAAAATGAACGCTTGATGAGATAGTCGTTCCATATATTACATCCCTTTTTACAAATAAAATATTCAAACCACCTGCTACCGAGGGAAATCGAGCCATATTCCTTGGACTGATGTAGAGTCTTCAAAGAGTAGATTTTAAGCCTTCGAGCACACGAGCAAGGCTTAAACTCCCAAGCGTCGCGTTGTTAGTTGGCACGCTCCTTCTGGTTGTAGTACCCGTGGAGAACGAGGATCAGTACATTGCCGTGTATAGGTATGTGTGTAATGCTCATATCTCGTATTACGTATTGGAAATACGTGTACGTATTTCGGGCGCGTATTTTTGGTTTGTCTTAATTAGTTAGCCTTGGGTTTTATTTTGCATGTTGCATTAGCATGGATCATCATGGGATTGCATTGGTTTGGTTTGGTTCGGTTTGGTGGATTGCATTGGCTTGGTTTGGTTTGGGTTTGGCTTGGTTTGGTTTGGTGGATTTGGCTTGTCTTGATTATGTACAAGATTTTCACATGACCTGTTTCCTTATTTTATCTTGCCGATAAATGGTGGGAGAAACCAAGTTCGGTTCAGACGAAGGGTTACAACCCCGGTCCTTGTTTGGTTTACGGGTTGTAACCTGGTTATCTGAATAGTCCCATGGTTATTCCATCGTATATCACCTGTCCTGTTTTCTTTAATTGTTGTCTTTTATTATATATTATTACTCTTGTGCTGATTGCTAGTTTTAGTTCCTAAGTGAAGCCTCCTTTGTGGCACTTGCTCTTTCTGGGGTCTGACCCAGCTGGTTTTGTATGGCCAGATACCAGAGCAGCTCCAGAGGATCCACCTGTCTTCCAGCCACATGGTGACCACTAGACGGAATCCTGGCAACGAGTGGGTTTATTTTGGCTCTCCCACTCTATTGTAAAAATTTTCTTTTGAGGCGTTTAGCCGCCGAGCAAGTGTTAGCTCGTGTACAATTTTACTTACTGTCTGCCTACGGGCTGTAACATGATTGGCAACCTAGGGTTGATCATGTATGACTGAAACTCTTGCTAGTCCTCACATTTTGTAACGACTAGCTCCATGATCAGCTGAATATGTAATGTTTGGGACGCCTTACTATTGTGTATTTGGTGATCTTACATCTTGAAACCTTACTTACTTGCTTGAGATTGAGACACTAGGCTTGTTATTTGACCATAAGAGACTGTTGGCTTGTAGATAAACCCTCATATATCTAGACAGCCGTGACCGTATGGTGAGATGGATTCCATTTCATTATACGTAGCTGGCTATGTCTGCCCCCGCTCTCCAGTATTCTGGTTCTGGGGCGTGACATGGTTTAAGTGGTGGCCCATGCAGGTCTTGTAGATCAAGATATGTGAGGGTTTACCGAATAGATGTCTCAATCAGTACTCGCCCTTGATCTCTGCTCGTATCCTCTAGATTCCTGAAATTCTTGTCCTGATCACATGCTTGTATCGTTGATCTGTCCTGGTCCTTTCTTATTGTTCCCTATGTCGTCTCCTTCAGCGGCATTGAACCTGGACCTGCCGATCAGCAAGGCGGATCACCTCCCGTGGATCAGCAGCAACCAGAAGATCAGGCCCAGCACTCAGGAGCAGCCTCCCGAGTCATACCTACTGGAGGAGAGCCGCCAGTTCAGCCAGTCCAGCCTGCAGAGCCTGATGATGGCACTTTGGTGGGTCTCATCAGATCATTGTTAGCTTCCCAAGATCGCCGAGAAGATGCCTTGCATCAGGCAGTGGCAGATGCTCTGAACAGAGGTGGAGATCATGGGAACCGTGCAGCGAACAGTTTCAAGCGCCTGAACCCTCCATTCTTCGATGGTAGCGAAGATGCTATTGCCGCAGATGCTTGGCTTCAGGATACCGAAGTGGTTCTAGAGGCAGCCAGGACCCCCGAAGACGAGAAGGTGGCTGTTGTGCGCCTACAGTTACTGGATCTTGCCCGCAGCTGGTGGGCAACACAGGACGTGGGATTAGTGGCCCCTATTCCATGGGCACTATTCAGAGAGAGATTCCAGACTAAGTACTTCGATGCGGTGGCTCGGTATGATCTTCAGACCAAGTTCACCAATCTGAAGCAAGGAGGCAGGACGGTCGATGGGTATGCGGCCGAGTTCTCCAGGCTTAGTCGGTTTGCTCCCACCTTGGTGGCGACCGAGTTCGATAGGGCCCAGCGATTCCAGCAGGGGCTCCACCTCGAGATTTTGTTGGCAGTGGAACAGTTTGAGCATCAGACTTTTGATGCAGTGTTGAGGGCAGCTAGGAGGCACGAGTATACCTCCCACAGGATAGTGGACAGGACCGGAGGTCGAAAGCGATCTCACGGTCAGATGACCCAGTCGACAGCACCAGCCCCGGCAGTCAGGGCTTTGACAATTGGAACCCCGAGGCAGGCGGCCTCAGTGAGGTCGGTCACGTCCCCTCCGCAACAGAAGCAGAAACAGTCTTCCACAATGGGCTGCACTCATTGTGGGAAGCCAGGGCACGTTGTTTCGGAGTGTCGCAGAGCTCAGGGATTGTGCTTGGCTTGTGGGACACCGGACCATAAGATAGGGTCCTGTCCGAATAGAGCAGGTTCCTCCTCATCGGCCCAGACTAGTCCCTCGGTAAGGGAACCAGCCCCAGTCCAGCAGCAGCAGCAGTATCCATTGCCGAGGCCATTGCCGCCTCAGGCCCAAGTGTTTCAGCAGCAGTACCAGCCTCCGAGGCCATTGTCGCCTCAGGCCCTAGCCTTCCAGCTACAAAGACCCCAGCAGTATGCCCAGGTCCAAGCTCAGATCCAGAACTGACAGAGAGGTTCCTATGCAGGATATCTTCCCTCTTGCTCGTGCCTTCGATTTTCTTGCTTACATACATGATTGCATGATTGATTGCTTAGTATAGCTTGCCTGAGATTAGTATAGCTTGTCTTTGCCACTCTAGCCTCTTGATTAAATTCCGATGACGGAATTCTTTTAAGGTGGGTAGAGTTGTAATGCTCATATCTCGTATTACGTATTGGGAATACGTGTACGTATTTCGGGCGCGTATTTTTGGTTTGTCTTAATTAGTTAGCCTTGGGTTTTATTTTGCATGTTGCATTAGCATGGATCATCATGGGATTGCATTGGCTTGGTTTGGTTCGGTTTGGTGGGTTTGGCTTGGTTTGGTTTTATGTGGAGAACCACTCCCACCTACCACCACTCCCACCATAAATATCTATCCCACTCTCTCTCTCTTCCATTATTACTCATTACTCATTTCTTCTTCTCCATCTTTACTTCTCCACCTACCAGGAGAGAGGGAGAGCTTAGGCAAGTGCATCTTGCTTCATGGAGGAACCCCATTTTTATTGTTCCATTGTCTCTCTCATGTGTTTCTAACCCACTTTAGTACTTATCATTTTTCATTTCCATGGTTAAATTCTTGTAAATCTAGTTTTGTGGTATTTTCGAATTTTCTTGGGTTTGACCTGTTTAACCTTGTTATTTCCAAGTTTTGATGGTTCCATGTTGTAGAGGATTTCGTTCTACCCCATTTTGACCTATGGAAGTCCAAATTTGGACTCCTGTGGGAAATTGGGTGGTGTGGAGAAGCTATGGTAATTTCCATGAACCTCTTCTCAGTTGGCAACAAATTGTTGCTGGCTTGCATTTGTTTTGGCCGCAGGAATCTTGCTTAGCCGCATGGGCGTGGCAGCATTAATTGCTTCCTGACATGATGGCATTTATAAGCTAGCCGCATGAGAAATTACATTTAATGTATTGTTGAACACCAGCCGCATACATTCTTAAGCATTAATTAAATACTTTGCCCAGCCGCATACATTCCTAAAGCATTAAATGTAATGCTTGTTTCCATAATGCATTCTTAAAAGCATTAGATAAATGCTTGTGTCAGAATGGCATTGAATACACTTTTGTTAACATATTAAATAAATGTTTGTGTCAGAATGCATTTCCTAGCATTTTTCCAACTAGCCGCATGGGACAAGCATTACTTAATGCATTTGAATGCATTTCCTAGCATTTTTCCAACTAGCCGCATGGGACAAGCATTACTTAGTGCATTTGAATGCATTTCCTAATGCATTGTTTTACACTTTTTCCAACTAGCCGCATAAAGGCTTGGCTCCAGAATAAATTTGGATGCATTTTTTTGCTAATGCATTCTCATTCCATGATGTACGTTCTGGAGTGAATTGTTAAAAAGCATTATTAAATGCATTTTTTAATGCATTGGACTAATACAATTGATTAATAATTCTTTAATGCATTTTTCCCAAACCATAGCCGCATGGCTATATAGGCAATCACATGCTTAGCAATAGTCAGCCGCATGGGCATTTACAACCTTCATAATTGCTAGATGCAGAGCCGCATGGCCTTGGCCATTTAATATTATTATTTGCATTAATTGTGGGGGGTCCCACATAGCTTCCTTTAGTTGACTTGCTTGCTGAAGTGGGAGTTTGCATTTAATGAGGGTTCCACTGTCTTTTGTCTTATTTGATAGTGGCCTATTTATTGTTTCCTGGCCGCATGGGGTCCCTCCCACTCTTGGCCGCATGCACAATTGTATGCTAGCCGCATATGGCTTGCTGGCCTTAAATGTTTGACTGATTTCATTTAAATAATTTCGGAGCCGCATGGGTGGCCTCCCGCTCTCTTTGACCGCATGTTTGTTCTCCCACTTTTGGACCGCATGGGTCCCACTTTGATTGTTTAAATGTCTTATTTGCGTGAATTGTGGTCCGAATTTCTTCCCACTCCCAACATGAAAGTTATAGAGTTTCTCCTTGGCTTCAAGAATATATATATTATTAATATATTATTATTTAATTGTGCAAGTTTCTCCCCTCCTTGATAAATGGCATGACTTGATGGTGACCCGCCGTGGTGCACTCCTGACATGATAACTTGACCTGACAAATTTGACATGATAACTTGACAGTGGCCCGCCGTGGTGCACTTCAAGAATAAATGGCATGACTTGATGGTGACCCGCCGTGGTGCACTCTTGATAGTGGCCCGCCATGGCGCACTCTTGACATGATAAACCTGACATGATATTTCTCGAAATGCTGTTGCGACGGCTAACACGACATGACAAGATTGAATAACTTGGACACCGTGGACAATTGTGCTTGTACAAATGAACCCGTCTTGTCTTGCATCATGTCTAGGACGGGGATCCCTGAGTACCACGGTCAGGGGTACCCACTGAAATCAACTAAGGCTAACAACTAGAATAAATCCAGTAGTCATGAAGAGATTTTCCAGCTACAGACAATCCCGTTATCTGGGCGCCCCACTTGGGATCTGTAGCCTGCCGTCGAGTGGGGCACATTTCCAGCACACTGTCATGTGTTGCACCCTCTAAGTCACCTAAGGGTACATGCGTTTCCTGGACGATGTACCCACTTGAATTCAATCCTAATTACGTCCGGATAGCCTGGATGGTCTGCAGGGCTTGTGGCTGTGGAACAATCTCACTGCATCTTGCTAGTAACTAGGCCTGTGATAACCCTAGTTAGTTAAAGTATCAAGCCGTACTTATTGCTTGGCCGTGAAATGTTGGATGAAGTTTACCGGTCTAATCTTGTCTTGATTCTGTACAAGATTTTCACATGACCTGTTTCCTTATTTTATCTTGCCGATAAATGGTGGAAGAAACCAAGTTCGGTTCAGACGAAGGGTTACAACCCCGGTCCTTGTTTGGTTTACGGGTTGTAACCTGGTTATCTGAATAGTCCCATGGTTATTCCATCGTATATCACCTGTCCTGTTTTCTTTAATTGTTGTCTTTTACTATATATTATTACTCTTGTGTTGATTGCTGATTTTAGTTTCTAAGTGAAGCCTCCTTTGTGGCACTTGCTCTTTCTGGGGTCTGGCCCAGCTGGTTTTGTATGGCCAGATACCAGAGCAGCTCCAGAGGATCCACCTGTCTTCCAGCCACATGGTGACCACTAGACGGAATCCTGGCAACGAGTGGGTTTATTTTGGCTCTCCCACTCTATTGTAAAAATTTTCTTTTGAGGCGTTTAGCCGCCGAGCAAGTGTTAGCTCGTGTACAATTTTACTTACTGTCTGCCTACGGGCTGTAACATGATTGGCAACCTAGGGTTGATCATGTATGACTGAAACTCTTGCTAGTCCTCACATTTTGTAACGACTAGCTCCATGATTAGCTGAATATGTAATGTTTGGGACGCCTTACTATTGTGTATTTGGTGATCTTACATCTTGAAACCTTACTTACTTGCTTGAGATTGAGACACTAGGCTTGTTATTTGACCATAAGAGACTGTTGGCTTGTAGATAAACCCTCATATATCTAGACAGCCGTGACCGTATGGTGAGATGGATTCCATTTCATTATACGTAGCTGGCTATGTCTGCCCCCGCTCTCCAGTATTTTGGTTCTGGGACGTGACAATGTGACTAATTAATGTTCCACGCTCAAGCATGCAATATATTAGTGTTCCATCCTAGTAAATTTTATGTAGCATTTGATAGGCATAATAACATAAACTACGTTACAACTTACCTACGACAGAGCATGCTATTGCCAGTACAAACTTACTATGTTCTTCCATGTTCGATGTATCAATCACTATACAGTGTATATTTATGTGAAGGTCACTGGCATAACAAACCATCCTGGACTATAACCTTGGTTAGACGGTGACCCTTTCAGCGCAGTTGCGAGCCCGCTGAAAGTTTTCGAATCACCCGTGCTAGGATTCAGCACAACTATCATGTTTTCCCTAGGTCGAATCGATTCTGTGGCCTCCCGGATTACCGTTCGAGGAAACTATACCTTGTGCACAAGTTGTCCAATGATCGCGCTAGACTAATCTAGTTATTCAGGCACGGTCTACGACTTCATAGAAACTTAACAAATTCAGTGTGTTCCGCCTTATCATGGCAACATTCATCGATTCGTCCTTGCATAACACAGTTCTATAATGAGTATAACATAAGTAAATGTAGCAAATCATGGCATAGCAATTCTATAGCTAGTGTACGTGAGAAATCGTGCAATAGCTCATTTGAAATAAGCAATCGTAACCTTGCATCTTCATCTAACATTTATATATATATATTGGTATTATGGATTGATCGGAGGAGATGAGGGTCAAGGGGAAGAAGGGTCAAGCCACTCACCTATATTTACTTGAGCGAGAGAAAAAAGTTCGGTTGCGCTAGACGGCGCTTACGCGATCATCTGAAATCGCATAAGCAACGAATCAACACTCTAGCCTTCTATTCCGAGTACGATATGAAATGCGAACTTCGAAGAAAGCAAGCGATGAAATCCATCAAAAATATTCACGAAAATGCATTCATAAAACCAAAGCCAAAGAAGCAAGTGCCGCATGAAAAACATAGCAACGGGAGATCTCTCATGACTTAGCCGCAGAGTCCATCCTCGAGGCGCATTCCGCTAAATATAGGGCTTGATTCTGAAGTTCAATCGGTCTCGATCAATCGATAGTGACAGTGTTTCTTAACTGCGCTCCCCGTGAACGAGGAACGGGACACGATGTTGGGTCCATATCGCCGAGGTGCAAGGCGCACTTAAGACGTACGCCCGAGCAAAGCGAGGCACAAAAATATAAATACTAAAAATATAAATAAATAAATTAGTATTGTAAGAAATAAAACCAAATAAAATATTAAAACCAACAAAAACATGTTAAAACATAACCAAGTAAACTAGCAGAACAGTAATAGCAGTCAACAGAACTAACAAAATTTGTATTCTTCTACCACGTTTTGTAAATTTTAGCTTTTCTAATTCAATTGTAACTAACTTTGGCAATCGTAGAAATAGATTTACCCCACTTGTATGAGGTAAGGGTTATTTTCATGCCTCAAAGTTTTTTGTACATATATAAGAAAAACATAAGGCACACCTAGGAGCGCCTTTTCTTGGTTAAGCGTTGAAAGGCGCACCTTACAAGGACTGATTGTGACTTGTGAGCCCTTTGTAGTTGTCAACATATAAAGGATGGTCGCAGCATGCATGACGGGAGCGAGTTGGTATATCAGGCGGTGGTGAATCGGTGGAGCTGAAGGACGACTACAATGACGACACCGGCTCTGCAGTTGTGGGCACCATTGGTGACACTTGTTCTGACGGAGTTGGTGTTTGCGGACCATTGAACGGTAAGACAGGCTCGATAGTGGAGCACACCCTTACGAGGGGTTGTTGTGTTGGAACCGGATAGAATAAGAGAAAGTTCTCATTTGGGTAAGTTGTTTGAATAGAATCTCTAGTTGAGAGTGAGAACTCGGTTTAACAAAGGTAACATCCTGAGACATAATATACCTCTTCAAGTTGGGAAAAACAACAATACTCTTTATGATCCTTAGGATATCCAAGAAAAATACACTTGAGTGCCTTCGGGTCTAATTTAGAAAGAGTAGGTCGAGTATCCTGAACATAACATAAGTATCCAAAAAGTTTGAGAGGTAAAGGAAATGACATTCGATTGGGATACAATCTAGAGAAAGGAGTGGCTCCATCGAAGACAGAAGATAGCATACGATTAATCAGATAACAAGTCGTAAGTACAGCGTCCGACCAAAATTTATTGGGTGTACTAACATGAAACATAAGTGCTCGAGTTGTTTCCAACATATGACGATTCTTACGTTCTGCACATCATTTTGCTGTGGTGTATAAGGAAAAAAAGTTTGGTGGATAATATCATATTTAGCAAGATGGGAAGAGAACATGCGAGACATGTACTCACGATCATTGTCGCTCCGAAGACACTTAATGGAAACCCCAAATTGGGTTATTATTTCCGCAAGAAATTGCAGCAGATATCAAATAATTCGGAATAGCTCTTCAGTTCTTCATTAGATAGACATAGATGACCCGTGAGTAATCATCAACAAAGGACTAGCCTCTCATTATTGTCTCTACCCAATGTGGGACTAAAGCCTAATAATACTTATACTTGAAACAAACAATGACTTGGAGGCTTGTAAACACCACTTTATGTTATGTTTTCTAGACACGGTCGAAGAAAAGGAATGAAAAAACCAAATTGAAATCAATTATTTGGATATGTCAGCATTCATGTCAAAATGTTAAGAAAGTCACAAGCATATTAATTATTCGGACATCAGTATTCTAAATAAATGGGTATAGGCTCAGTGGTGTAGATACCAAGCGTTATGTTATTATAGCCCTCAGAGGCAGAGTACAGTAGGCTCAGATCGATAGAATAAGAGGCACCATATCCCATAATGGACTGTAGTGTGTTACCTCACAATTAACCAACCCCCAAATTATTTTATGTAAAAAATATAAGCCCCGTCCCTATTACATTTTCCATTCTCACACAAAAAACAACTAGCTGGAAAGTCGAGGCAATGATGCATGAGTAGGTGATATAGATATTTTCTTCATTTTATTTCTTGATTTACTTTTCCTTGCTTTGTTGCTTATTCTTCTTCTTTTCTCTTACTTCTCTTTTCTTGCTCTCTTCCCTAAATTTTTCTTATGGTATATTTCAGTGTGTCTAACTTATCACTGTCATCTTCTTGCCTCCGTTTAAAATAGGGCTAGGTGATCACAAAAAAAGATAGGTGGAGTGGTCACAATATTCATTTAAACAATGTAGGCTAAAAAGTGCAATGTAATAAATGAAGTACACTTAGAATGGTTGGTTTCATAATGAAGAAGAGCAACCATGTGTTCATAGAATTTAACAATAGGGCTAAAAACACAAAGTAAACTTAGATTGGTCGGTTTCACACTTATGGTCACCGGTTGACTAAAATGAATTTCGGTCAAGTTAAAAAATTTGAGTCAAAATCAAGTTTGGTATGTTTTGGATATAATTTAAAATTAATATGCTATTTGAGACTTTGAATATATTAGACATAGTCAAAGATTCAATATATCCTTATAAAGTGAGTCGGAAGTCAAATATTTTCATCTTTAGTTCCAATAGTGAGCCATATTTGTATTCTTGAAAACTTGTTCTTTATTTATTGAGTCTATCATTGCATTCTATATCATTATAATAAGAAGAAACTGTCCTACAAAGATTTTGTTTGTTTGCACCAAATCAAAAGAACTCCACAAATTTAAGAGTAGCCACCATTTTCTCTTCTCCTATATTTCTCATGCCTAACTGCCATTTAATACCCAAGTTATTCTCATTACAAAATAGGATCGTCAACCTCTCATATAATTATCCACACACGTAAAATTAAAGAGCAGGCTGCCAATGACTATTACATAATTAGTTGTGGAGTACTTGATGTTGTTACTCAAAGCTAGGTCCAAGTCAAAATGAGATGTGTATCGTGCATTGACTCACTTAATTACCGTATCATGTACCGTAAGATACATTGCAAGGTTGTAAAAGCCGCTAGGCGGTAGTCGGGCGGGCACCCGCCGCCTAGCGTCTAATTCTACCTAGACGCCAACTGGCGCCGCCTAGAACCGCCTAGGCGTCAACTAGCATGTGCCTAGCGCCTAGGCGCCACCTAGAACCGATTTTAGAACAATGATACATTATTTCATCTGCTCGTTTATCGAGTCACTTGACTATCCTATTGTGCATCCTAAGATATTGTAGAAAATTTGGGAAATTTTATATAACCTTACATATGTGGATAAATTGAACGGTTGGGCAATAATAAGAAGAATTGTTAAGCAATAAGTGACAAGTTCATCATAAAGTCGATAAGAGCAAACAATATAAAATCAATATTATATTACATGATGGTAGCATTCATAAATATAGCATCATTGCATCAATAAGAATAGATAAGAACTTGATTATTAACAATTAGTGTGTTGACGTTCAAATAATATTTTGTTGTAAATTCGAGTTTCTAAACAATATATAATCTATAAAAGCTTAAAAACTGAAATGAAAGAGCCTTCTAAGAAAATCTGTAACATAAAATAGAGAAGCTTCAAGAGACCTAAAAATAGACTAAAAAAAATATTGAGAAGTAAAATATTCCTTTTTGGAGAAATATGTTATTTGAGTTGTTGAAGTATCAAGATATGCTAGATGTCATCCTGACCTATTAGCTATTCTCATTGAAGATGTTGGAAGTCGACGAACCATGCCAAATTGAAACAATCTTCCAAAGAGGAGGAGGTTAAACAAAAAGTTATTAGTCTCAACATTATATAGGGATACTTGGGTCAAGCTTTAGAGTTACATTGTCGTGTTATAAAAACATTAATCTCTCAACCACTTTAAAGTTAACTTAAGCCCATTTTAGATTCAAGTTGATAATATTCGAATCAAACGATGCACGGTATTGGGTGCTAAGTATCCTCTTGTACGATATAAAAAGTTTACCGTAAGAGAAATTGATAGGTATTGTGCATTAAGATACTGACAACGTATGTCGAAAGCAATAGGTACAGAGGTATCATGTAAAAGTACTAATACAGTATCCATATATATAATGCATTAAGACATGAACTAATATTAGATGTAAGCCACTGCAAAAAAGATAAATCATTTTCTTTGCATATATACCCTCTATAATCTGCATTTTATTTTTGCATGAACTGCATAAAACTTCATTTCATATATACTCTTAAATTTTATTTTATTTTCCACGGATGCCCTTGTTCTAAGTATTCATTAACATCTTTACATTTATCTTGGTTAAACATATTCCAAGACCATCTAAACACGATATTTTTTTTCTAAAATCACAATCATTAACATATAGAAAAAGTATTTTAAAATAGTATTAATATGATTATGTGCCCAAAGTTGGTGATACTATGCTGTTTATTCTTAGTTCTCTAAGGTATTGTTTGGGAAGAGAGGAAAATGGAGGGAAGGAAAATTTTGAGGGAAAAATGGAAAAAAATTTAAAAGTAGTGGTGTTTGGGAAGAGAGAGGGGAATTGAGGGAGAGGAATGTGGGGGAAAAATTCATGTGGGTCCCACTCAAAAAAATTTCTCCCAAAAGTGGAAGGAAAATGGAAAGAGATGAGAGGATTGTGAAATAAATTACCCAACTACCCTTCAATGAAGTAGTTATTAATTATAATTTGAAAAAATCATGGATTAAATGGTAATTATATCTTTCTCCATAATAAATAAAATATTATTTTTAAAATTTTCCTTCACCTACTTTTTGTTTATCCAAACAAGTGAAGGAAAAATTAATTTTACTCTCATTTTACTCTCCTCCATTTTTCTTTCTCTCAAATTTTCCTCTCCCTCCCCTCCTTGGTTTCCAAACACAGCGTAAGAGAAGAAAAATGAGTATTTTGAAGGGGCTATATTCCCAAAGTAAATAGGTGATAATAGGCATGCCAAAGAGGGATCCCAGGCATCAATTAAAAACCGATTCAACTCCCATCAGCCAATTCCAAGACATCAAGAAGATCAAAATACTAATCAAAAAGTGATGATGATGGGTGTCTTACTAGTAAAGATTGCACTTCAATCGGGAGTTCCATTTGGAGTAAGATCTGGGGACGGTGAACCTGGAGAAGAACTCGCTGACGGGACGAGGGGGAGACGACCAATCCACCTCCCGGAGAGCGTCGACCAGATCCTCCGCCGTCACGTTCCCCCAATCCATTGCGAGATCTCCCGCGAAACCCTAGAATTTTGATCTCTCGAGGCGATGGAAACGAAACCCTAGGAAGATTTTATTTTATTCCGAAATCTACAGCTAAACCCTAGAATTTTGATCTCTCTCCCTCCCCCGAGGACGAAACAAAAGGAAACACTAACGAAAGAAATTGGGATTTGAGAAAGAATAAATTGGGGCTGGATGATTACAGAAAAAAAAAACAAAACAAAACAAAAAAAAAAAAAAAAAAACAGTGATAACTTTTCTATGTTTGGGAGACAAATGAATTGATGAGTAAAGAAAAGTAATTCCCAATAGAAGAAAAATTAGGAGAGAAAGTGATCTCATTCATCTAAGCAAGGAATAATTTTTCCACATTGAAGAAAAATTAGGAGAGAAAGTGGTTACTCTACAGCAAGGAACCAAACGAGGTCTAACAGTTTCTCTACAGTGGTTACTTTTCTATGTTTGGGAGCCAAATGAATTGATGAGTAAAGAAAAGTAATTCCCAATGGAAGAAAAATTAGGAGAGAAAGTGATCTCATTCATCTAAGCAAGGAATAATTTTTCCACATTGAAGTATTCACTTTCATTTCCAAATTTCTTCACATTGCCAAACATCGAAAAGGAAAATCAATGAAAATTGTAATTTTCCAAAGGAAAGGAAATGCCAAGAAATTGATTTCCTTTCCCTTCCGTTCCGCTAACCAAACGAGGTTAGGGGCATCACAAAATTAGATTATTGCAAATTCTAAAGGCACTCAAAGTTTTACTTGGGTGTAGCCCAAATTTTTTCAAAAAAATTACAAGTTTGTCACTCTCATTTGTTACTTGAAGCTAGCCCGATTTCTTTCAGGACTACCAAACTTTGTTGGCAGTACTTACAACTAGTAGGACTGCCAACAAAGTTAAAGTAGGACTGGCAGTCCTAACATAAAATATGACTGTCACCTTTCTTGCAGTCCTATTTAGTGTAAGGACTGCTAACAAAGTTGGCAATCCTATGTCCAAACAGAGAGTTTAGATATGATTGCCAACTTTGTTGGCAGTCCTATCTGCTCGTCGTCTGTGCCCCCGCGGGTGTCCTCTCCCGTGTGGCCCTGCCGGTGTCCGCTCTCCCGTGCCCCCGCGCCCCCGCCGGCCACTACTAAAATAAGGCAAATTAGCGACGTCTAGATACGTCGCTAATTAAGGAAAAAGTTAGTCGCAGATAACAAATTCGTCGCCCTCCATCGCTATTTGCGACGTCACCCCCCAATGTCGCTGGGTCGTCGCTAAATTTAGCGACGTAGGACGACGAATTTGAACATCGCCAAATTAGCGACGTAGTGCGACTACGTAGCGACGTCGTTTCTTTTTATGTGATGACATGGCATGCCTGCCACGTCAGCAGTTTAGCGACGTACGGCGACCAAATTAGCGATGTCAACTCTCTGCCACGTCAGCTATTGAGCGACGGATTGCGACGGATAGCGACGTGACGCCGCTAATTAGCGACGTCTGGATACGTCGCTATACGTCGCAGAACGTCGCTATCCGTCGCAGATATTATGAAAAAAATTTAAAAAAATATGTTTGGTATTTTTGTTATGTTGTGTGTCTGTCTTTACACAGACACACATCATCACAAAAATACGAAACATATTTTTTAAAAAATTGGGCAACACCTCCTTTTGTATATCAGATCATCGCTTATAACCCAGCGTAGGTATATTTGTCATCCCCGTCGCGGATATCACAAACATACATGTCCAATTAAATATCATACATGTACTCAATGAAAATACCAACAAAGTAAATATCACAAAGTAAATATCCAACAAACATACATGTCCACAATGGAGGGCAAATAAGAATAAAAATCAGTGTACAGAATGGTCAATGGGCCCATAGGGCCAATACATACAAAAATGATAAAAAAAATCTACTGGATCACTGAGGACCCCTGCCGCGCATCTGAGATAGCATGTACTCATACTGCTCCTGTGTGAGCTGCACCGTAGGGGCAGTAGGAGGCAGTACAATGTCTGGAGTCGGCGCCGTCGATGGACCGGGAGGACGTATCTGCTCCAGCTCTCGCAGTCCTCACCATGCACAGCAAGGGTACTCACCATCCTCTGAGTACTCTCCTCAATCGAAGTTTGTACCTGAGTGAGTGAGGCAGACATGGTCCTATGCGATCCCTCCAGCTCGACTTGTCTACGCTCTGTGCGCTACGTAGACTCGGTAAGCGTGTGCAAGCTGGCAGCTGTAGCCTGCTGCAGACTCATCAGCTCCTGTATACTGCACTCGACCGCATCAAATTGTCCGGTGATCATCGGATCGTCGGATCGTCGCTCTGCGGTATGGTGATCAGAAATCCGCTATTGCAACTCGCGACGCAGCTCGTCGATCTGACGACCAATATCCTGAGCTCGTGATGACGCCTGTGAAGCTGGAGACTGCGCACTGATAGAGGGGGACCCGGATGACTCTGAAGCCAAATAGGCGCCGTAGGATCACGTACCATAGTACGTACCCTTCTGAAGACCACCAACGGCGGTCATCCAGAGGTCGTCCTGCGATGGAGCTGTAGGCGGCTGGGAGAAAGTACCAGCCCCTCCCTTTGTTGGCGCACTAGCAACAGCAGCCGCCTCCTCTTGTAGCCGAAGAAACTCGGCCTAGAATAATGTTTGCTAACGTCTAAGTGTTTGCTAAAGTCTATATTGATATCTATTTTCCTGTTTTCTAAATTATAGTAAATTAATATAAAGAATAGAACATATATATGCTTGAGTCGCCCTCTCATCAATGAACTCCCCAGCCCTCCGATGGGTGACCAGGAAGACGGTCACCATGTTGGGGTCCTCACCCTTTTTTACCTGTTAAAATATATTATCTATTATTAGTATTAAACATTCTATCTAACTATATATAAAATGATGTCCGTCATAGGAAACGTACTAGACGACGAAAATACTCCGTCATCGGAATGGAGCCACCACACCACTTACTGGCGCTCGACCGCGCCACCTTGACCTTGTCAGACCGCTCCTGGTACCTGGCCTCGCCGAATCTAGCCTTCATCGTAGTCCACTGCTCTGGCGTGATCCAACCATGGATCGGCTTTCCGGAGCGATCACGAGACTTCTGGTCGTGGATCGCATCACGGATGAGCTTGCCTGCGACGGCAGAAAATTGGGCCTTGATCTTCGTCTCCCGGTGTGGTGGATAGAAATAGGTCCTCTACAAGAAGTAAAATAGAAACGTTATATAATATACACAAATGATTATTAAAATTTAAAAATAAACAAATTTTTTATCTTGAAGTGGGCTAACCAAAAGGCCTTCCTATCTGCGGGAGCATCTGAGTAGTTAATCCAAGGCCCACCATAGTTTTACCTCAGAAATAACCCCAGCTGTCTCTGTACTACAGGAGGCCGATATCTATATAATAATAAATTTCATGAATATATATGTACATATAATCATTTAAAAAATATATATTAACTAATTAAGTTACTTCGTAGGCCTGTCCGTCCAAATCTCCATACGCGTCTCGTCCGGGAGAGCACATGGAGGGTCGCTCTCACCTCCTGCCTAGGCAGGATCAGTTTAATCGCCGTTCTCCATATGCTCGGCGTCGGCTCTCCCCATGGAGCCGTCGGCAGGAGAAATGCTGGACGCGGGATCAGGAATGCTGGACGACGAGGGAGGAGTCGCCAACCTGCTGGAACTGCCCTGTCCCGGTAATGGACCGGGAACAGAATGGTACACTGCGTACTCAGAGATGAGGATGAGGGTACGGAATCTGCATCCCCAGCCCGAGGCAGACGGGACTGCCTAATATAATATCCTCCGCGTCCTCCTCCTCATGGTCTAGTCATACCTGATAATAACATATGACAATAAAACAAATATACATATTTATATGATAGACATCATAGATTTTTGAAAAATATCATAGTCACAGATAAAAGTGTCACTAAAGTGTCACAGATTTATATGATAAAAGTGTCACTAAAGTGTCAAATATGATGATAAAACAAGCGTACAGATTTAATCCTCTTCTGAAAATTCATCTAGTTCGTTTAGCTCATCATCTTCTTCTTCTTCTTCCTCCTCTACATCTTCACTTTCATCTGCATCTTCCTCTTCAGATAATTCTACTTCTTCTACACAATTAGATGTGTAATGAGGAACTTTCGTCGTGTCCACTTCTATAATATTTATTACAAGAGGTAGTTCATCCTCCTGATAAGCTATATCGTCAACCTCAAAGGTATTTCTAGCTTTGGTCTTGCATACTGCCCACCAGTCCGACCTTGTTGTTCCCCGTTTAGGATAACTTGTGAAGTACACGAGCTGAGCCTGACTTGATAGGACAAATGGTTCATAGGCTTGATATCGACGCCGATAGTTTATATCCACAAGACCGTGCTTGTCTACTTTCCAACCTTGACCTTCAATCGGATCGAACCAATCACACCTGAATAACATAATCTTAGCAGGCTCTATTCCATAACTATATGTCAGCTCCACAATCTTCCGTAGGACGCCATAGAAATCGTTGCCCGCATCAACATCTTTGTAGTTCGAAGATCTGATACACAAACAGCTATTTTTGGTGGAATCGAGATCCACAAAGTTGTCTCTGATCGGGCAAGTTGTTGACTTGAACCTAAACCCATTAACACAGTAGCTTGGCCATATTTTTGCAGCATAAATTGGTCCCTTGGCTAGAGTTCTAATAGACTCATTCTCAAGTCTTGCGTATGGACGATCGACCTAAATACCACGAAAAAATAAATTAAGCTCATTCTCAAGTGCATATACAGAAAGATAATTACAAAGTTCTCAAGTCTTACATATGCACTCAACCATGATGGAAAATAACGCCTCATTTCTTGTTCTAGTTCTTCTTTTGTTATGTGTGGCCTACCTGACCTCACATCATCATTAAATATGCTAAAAACAACATCGTTCAATTAATGTAATAGTATAATAATCAACACTATTAAAATAATGTAGACGTATTAATTACTTATCCCTTCAGCTTCTCTACTTCATCATCATCGCAGTTGAGTAATACATACACCTGAGCAGCCCTTAGCTCATCATCGTTC
This sequence comes from Iris pallida, assembly GCA_029216955.1. Lineage (NCBI taxonomy): Eukaryota > Viridiplantae > Streptophyta > Magnoliopsida > Asparagales > Iridaceae > Iris > Iris pallida. The sequence continues at coordinate 93,149 of JANAVB010042616.1, forward strand.
AGATATCTCTTCTTTATTTTACCCGATGGCTTTTCTGGAGCATTGAATACCTTCAGTATTGTATCATTACATTCATGATCTCCGTCGTCGTTTCTGGAAGATCTTATTCTATTAGTTGCAACATGAGGCTTGAAATACATCAAACAAAAGTTTATAATCTCCTCGAGAACATAGGCTTCACAAATAGAACCCTCGACCCGTGTCTTATTTTTTACCTTTCTTTTTAGGTGATTCAAATGTCGCTCGAACGGGTACATCCATCGATATTCGACGGGTCCACCAACATGTGCCTCATAGGATATATGAATCGGCAAATGCTCCATAGAGTCGAAGAATCCAGGAGGAAACACCCTCTCTAGCTTGCACAATGTTACCGCAATGTCCTTCTCTTGCTTTTCTAGACGATGAACGAGCAATTTCTTAGAACAAAGATCCCTGAAGAATATGCTAAGCTCCGTCAATGGATCCCAAACTGCCTGCGGTAAGAATTCCCGAAATGCAATTGGAATTAACCTGTCACGACCCGATCCCAAATAATTGGGTCGAACCGGATCATGCCCAGCCTGCACCGTTGTTGAGACGGTGGCAGTAAGCTGTATCCACTATTGTAGGTAATCACAACAACATCTATATATTTGTCACAACTCAATATTCGGGATTTTAAAACTTTATTCAACATTGAAAAGTACAACTGGAATTAGAAAGACTGAAGTAAAATGCTGAATTCGAAATATCCAAAATTTCAAAACAACAAACTGGAAACTGAAAAAATATCTAGCTATACGTTCGGCTCGTCGACCTCAGGTCCTGCGTCCTCCAATGGGGACTCTGGCAACACCACAGGGTACAGAACTGGGTCATAATAGCTGTTGTATAACAGCTCAGCATCCTCAAAATCCCCTAAAAATGTTATCTCCAGTCAGGAGGGAGCAAAGTACAATTCATGATAATCTAACAATTAAAATAATAATAGAGTCATGCACTTTTAAACAATTTGAAATAAACAGTTCTCCAGCAGTTAAAATATTGTGATGTGAATAGGCAATGAATATGACCGGCTTGGGTTGTACAGTTGTATCCTATTGATACGATATGGCTTATCCCCGTGTGTATGAGGGGTAAGCTAATACAGTCATTATACTACTTTGGATGTGGTCATACTCATTACACTACTCCCCCAGTACCCAACAGTCAATCAGTCAGTGCTCTCAGAGAGAGTTCCGTGTTGCATCGTGGTTTAAACTTGCAATAAAATGATTATTAAATAATTGTAAACTAACACAAAATGTACTTGCCTTTGTTTATGACTGGAAACGGTGTTGGTTCTGGGAAGATGCTAGGTTCGTCTCCGAGATCCTACAGTTGGAGAACTTGACTTAGAACCATTGTGAAACCAAGCTAGGTGTGCTAGTTGCAATCTCTAGTAGCAGGTCCTAGTCAGATTTTAAGTTTGTTTATTAATCTACTGCTAACGGTTTACGACGCGTGCTACGTTGGTTCTTATTTAGTTGGATAGTCAGTTTCTGGTTTTACTTGGAAAAATTGTCGTTACCGGTTAATTCGGCAAAAACTTGTATTTTGTAATATTATATATATAAAACTACATTTTTCTTTCGATGATAAAACGTGGGTTTTGTTAATTATCAATATTTTAATCAAGTTATTTTATCGTGAAAAATCCTTATTTAATTTATACAAAATATTTAATAACCATTTATATAACTAAGCGCCTAATTACGAAGAAGATAAACCAACCAGAAAATAAATGAAAACCAACTCAGAAAATAAATGAAAAACCTAGACTACGCAATACAGGGGCACAGCTGACATAATAGGAATCTGGGCTTAAGCCCTTACAAACTTTACATAAATTAAAATAAGAGAAAATTAGTTAGCTCTGACTAATATTCCGTATTTTTAAATATCGAAAATGAAATTAAAAATAAAATAAATAAAATCCTAGGAGTCTCAGACTTGGTCCAATCGTCACTATTTGTTGCTAATGCCTCAACGTACGGGTAAAACCGGTTTCGTTTACATTTCGCTAGGGCCCACGGACCGGTATGGTCGTCGCCCAAAAATCCAATTAAATAAATAATTTTCCGAAAACCGATTTGAAATTCATTTCTAAAATTTTATAAAAATTTGGGCAGCATTTTCTCTATTTTTGGGACAACCCAAAACTGGAAAAATGCGTCGAAACACCCATAATAAAAGTCCCAAACCAGGGAACACCCAGAAATTAACTCCCAAACCATTTTACACCAAAATTAAATTCACAGAATAATTCCCGAAGCTTAATCGGAAACACGAAATATAGTTTCGGGAATTCCCGAAACGAATTCGGAAACCACAGCGCCCAAATCCAGAAAACATATTTCGGAAAAATCTGAAATAAACACAAAACATCACAGAAACATCTCCGAAAAATCCGAAGTCACTACGTCGACCTAAAGCCGAATTCCCGGGAGGGAATCGGGGACCAATTTCATCATTGACTACCGAAATGGGATGGGACAGAGGACTTATACCTTGGGTTGCTCGGCTAGAGCTCTCAGATGAAAATTTTGGAAGAAAAGCCAATTTCCCTTGGGCTCGGAATATCCCTGAATATGCGAGTCGGAACCCACAAAAATTACGGGAACGTCTCCACGGAAACAGCTCCACGGAAATGGCTCTACGAAAATGGCTCCACGGAAGTGGCGAGTCGGAACTCACCAAGGGCTGCGGACAACGGTCAGAGTTGCACGAAGGGTGGCCCGGGTCGAGATCGGAAACGAAAACCGACAGAAGCTCACGGGTCAACGCCGAAGGGGCGAACGGAACAGCAGTAGTGGGCCCTGCACGGCAAGCCGAAGTGGCGCTACGCAGGAGATCGAGCGGACGGAGTCCTCGGACGGAGGTTGCCGGTATCGGGGCGCCTGGAGACGGGGCCGAGAGGGTGCCGCGGGGGTGCTGCGAAGAGCCCGACGGAGTGGGGGTTCGGGCTCGGGGAGGTCCGCGGGGCGGCGCTCGGGGCCGAGCGGTGGCCGGCGTGGGCGGACGCGGCATAGGGAGGCGGCTGGGCGCGGGTCGACGTTGGAGTCGGGGAGGGGTTCGGGAGCACTTGGAAGGAATAGTGGAAGAAGTGATGGGGTTTGAGAGGAAGGAGAAGAGGAGAATATGTGAGGGTGCTGGTGGTGGGAGTGTGTTGGTGGGGGTGGAGTGTGTTATAAAGGAGAAGTGGGGGAGTGGGTTTGTACGTGTGGTGGAGAGGGAAAAATGTGCTGGAGAATAGGGAAGAAGGCCTGGTCGTGGGGAGACCAGGCCATAGTGTAGTGCCCCTTCCCTACATCGTGCCCCGTACTTGTCCACGGGGTGCGCGAGAAAGGAACACTGTCGCTATCGATTCGGTCGGGACCGATAGGTCGGGATCGACCGAGTCGATCGAACGAGAACGGTTGAATTAAGATCCATTCCTCGTTATGGAATGTCTTCTTCGGAACCAAATTCAGCGGGTTGCGCCTCGAGGATTGACTCTGCGGCTGAGTCGGGAGAGACCTCCCGTTGCTCTATTTTTCACGCCGCTTGCGTTGGTTTTGGCTTTGTTTTCTGAATGCATTTTCGTGAATGTTTTCGATGGTTTTCATGGCTTGTATTTCGAACTCGCATTTCCTATCGAACTCCTTGAATAATACAGTGTTCTAATCGGTTGCTTGTGCGATTTCAGGTAATCGCGTAGGCGATGTCTAGCGCGACCAACAAGTTCTCTCGCCGAAGTAAACTCAAGGTGAGTGGCTGACCCTTCTCTTCTCGACCCTCTTCTTAGGCAAAATCGATAGTGTTGTTGTGAATGAAAAGATAAATGCAAGTGCACGAACACGAATGAATGAACAAGTTTTCTAAGAAAAGGTAGGCTATGTCTTAACAACTAAAAACATGTCTTTACACGGTCATGGACAACTTGTCGACAAGGTAGAGTTTCCCCGTAACGGCAACCCAAGGCCATGGGACCGTTTCGGCCGAGAATGGAAACACGGTGTATAGCTGTGCTGGATGATGGCACGGGTTAAGCGGGGACTTGCAGCGGGGCTCGCTACTCGCGCTGCAAGGGCCCCGATTAATAAAAGCTATTGAGTCCAGGATGGCTTGTTTTGCCAGTAACCAATCATACGAAATATTGTACTTGGTATGAAAATGATAACAATTGACAGGGAAGAACATGGTAAGTTTCATAAGGCGCGGCGCGGTCCGCCTGTTTTCCATAAATAAATTCACTTTATTTATTTTGTATCTGAGAAAATTACAACTGTAGGAATCTAATCTAGAAGACGATTACTTTATCCCTTGGACGATGCGATGAAGAAAACTCGAACTTTGAAGAACTTGGACAGCAACTGGGCAATCTCTCTGTTCTCTCTGAAAATGACCTGTAGTCTCTGATGAAGATGAAGAAACTCTTTTTTATAGAGTTCAGGATAACTGTCCTTAAGCATACGCTCAGGTAGTTACTTGACGTGTGCATAACTGCAGGGACGCGTGGCGAATTCTGATGGAGACACATTAGCGTGCGGTTGAAAGTAGTGGAGCATGTTCAGGAGAGATTGATGGCCTGGATGCCACGTTGCATAACTTCTAGAGAAGTGGATAACTGGTACAGGACACGTGAGAACGTGTGTTGACTGTAATCCTGGATATGGTTGCTGTAATACGCTGCCTTGTTGAAGGAGAGTTTATACGCTGACTTGGACAGCGTAGTGCCATAGGAAAATCATACGCTCACTTTATGGGCAAGGAGTCATGTGAGGTCATACGCTCGCTTAGTTAACAAGAAATCATGTAAGGTCCATACGCTCACTTGACTGTGTGAAGAAGGAGTCATGTGAGGTCGATACGCTCACTTGACTGGATGAAGAAGGAGTCATGTGAGGTCCATACACTCGCTGGAGAAGTGGCCACGTGGCTATCATCAATCTTCTTTGGTACACCATAGCTTCCCATAACTGACAAAATCTTCTCGAGCGTCGTGACTGCGGATTTGACGGCTGACAGACTGTCAAAACTGACAGTAATGATGGCTTTTGTATTTATGAAGGCTGCTGAGTTGTTCTCGTAAAAGACAAAACTGGCTCTTCGAAAACCTATACGACGGTTACTTTTCTCGTGACAGCTGTCTTTGCACGAAAGATGAAGTGTCAGATTCATTCCTCATTTAAACATATGCTGTGCTGTCACTTCAGTAAATAATAAAATATTTACTGAGCGTATGGCTTTTGAATGAGCGTATGGCTTCAACTGACATCTGTCTTTAAGCGTATGGATGAAAATGACAGCGTGTCATAATTCCACATCCTACAAGACCCCCTTCAAAGTTTTTGAACTTTATGAGTTTCAAAAGTTCAAAATTACTTTGTACAGAAAGTGGGAATGAGTCCTGACACGCTGGCATGAGTTCATTAAATGTCATGATGACTCTTTATTTTTCGAGATTGATTGAATCTGATAGAAGAATATGAACAGCCAGCAAGCTCTATTATATAAACCGAGAGAATTCAATTTTTGGCTTTCATCTTTTGCAACCATGACTCCAAAGGAAGCTGCTGAAGAAGAAGCACATAAGTTGGGATTCTGTTCCCATGGTGACCCCACTTTTGGGGGCCAAGAACCCGAACCTGTCGTCATCGAGCTCAAGGACGACCCTATGCATTTAGCCAAGATTTTCTTGGGCTACTTTGGTCTGGACGGCTCCTCTTCTTCTGATGGGCAGAGCCTCGCAGAGAAGCGTAAAATGTTCGTTGCTCTGTTACACCGCATGGGGGTCCAAAGCGTAGAAGAGTTAGGCGTCAAGCTTAGTCGCTCTGGAAAATAGAGCGTGACTTTGTTGCACCCCTTTCTTTCCCTCTCTCTTTTTGTTTTGTAGGGCCATCAGTGCCTTTAATGAAAATGAATATTCAAGAATTTTCTGTGTTGAAAACTAACATGCACCGATGAATAACTGTCGAATACGCCGTCTTCCAAGTTGTAAGTTACGCTAGATAGCGTATGCCAATGAAATAGCGTATATTACGCTATTTTCTAATGTTTTGTGAATTCCACTGAATAGCGTATATCAGCGTATGTTACGCTATAAATTACGCTGTCCTTTAACATTGTGATTTACGTTAAATAACGTACACCAATGAATAGCGTGCACCAATAAATAGCCCATAAGTTACGCTATCTTCCAACGTTTTGGAAAGCATTCTTTGAATATTTCCAAGGCTGTGCTGGTTTCTAAAGTACACGTGTCATTCATTCCATGTTTACGAGCGCTATTCATGCGGATCCTTTCCAAGAATAGGTTCATGCTCCATACTTTAAATAGATGGATGAACTCCACGCAAACTCATCTTCCCATTCTTCTTCCTCTCTTCTGAGAATGAATTTTTCTATGAGAAGAAAATAGGAAAGCCATGTTGTCTGATGTCAAATCTCTGTGCACGTTACCAGACATGGATCTGTCAATCCTTAGCAGCAAACTCAGCGGTAAGTTCAATATACACGCATCGAAATTTTTGTTTGCTAAGGACAAATTCATCTTCCCGAAATGAACAGAATGCATCTGTCTTTGCTTGGTCAGTTTCTGTTAACTGATTTTTCTTTACTATTTCTTACAGAATTTTGGCTGAAAACCTTCTTCAGAACTGGCATTGGTGATATGGATGCTGTGGACAATGTTCTTCTGACATCTACATCAGGGAGCTCATACGCTTTTGACGCGTATATCAGACAACTCAGAACTCTTCGTGTGATAGAAGGGTCTTCCTCAGATGGTAGGAAGAGCCTTTATACACGAGAGTTGGATGGTGGAGTCAACTCTACCCCGAGAAATCGGGTAGTAGAGTTCCTTTCACGGCAGAACTAGGAATTATATCCCAAGGTTTGGATACATTCCTATCTGCTTGAGGTGCCGCCGTTCCTCCACGCGCTGTATTGGCAGCAACACGCCATCGTGTTGCCATACTCTGTGGTTCTCCTCTCGTCTGAGAGATAAGACCAGAGTTTGATTCCTGCTGGACACCCAGGAATTGCCACAAACAACGAGATTGCCAGAGAAGATCCAAGAAGAAATAGATCTCAGTTGTACATAGAATGAAAATCCAAGATTTGTAATAGATTTCCATTATGATTTGTAGGAAAGTCTAAGAAATGTAATAGACTTTTTATGAAAATGGGAATGGAAATGACAATTCTTCTTCGCTCAATGATTTGTATTTGTGGGTGAATTGTGGACATGATAGATAATAAAAATTATCTTTTCTGTTTTAGAGTATATGATATTATCAGAGGTATTATGGACATGATAATATATAGGAACTCGAAAGAAAATAGATTGATGTCTATGCAGAGGTCAAAACATGACAAATGAGTAAGTAGATTCGGAATTGATTCAGAGGTTATGAAAACATGATCAATAACGAATCCCCACTTAATGAATTGATAGAAGATTATGAACGGACGAACCGTTAGGAAATAATGAACAGATGAACTATCGAGTGAATGTAATAAATGAACGGATAAACCGTCAAGTATTAATGAACATGTGAAACGTCGAATGAATGTGAGAGAAATGAATGGATGAACTGAATATCGGGAAAGAATACGTCCCTTCGATCCTTGTAACCATATGCCTATAAATAGAGCATATATTTGAATAGAAGGATCGCATTTTATCCACAATGTCTTCTAAAGAGAATATAAAGAAGGCTGAAGTCGCCCCCGAAGCTACTGAAGGTGTTAAAGAACATCCACCTCCGCAGAAGAAGAAAATGGGCGAAAGCTCATCTACTCCCAAGCCGCCGAAAGATATCCTGGACTTCCTGGTCGAACCAGGAGAAACCGAAGAAGAAGAAGAAATGAGGCTGGCTGCCTGTCAATTCTTGGTGCGGTCAAGAAAAGATGTACTCAATTCTTTTGCTGATTATGTATGTGGTCCTCGTCCCAAATATGAAAGGGATTACAGTGATCTTCCATGATGATGTACTCTTTTTCTTGAAGAATTTGTCTCAAATAAACTCCGTTTAAGGAAACTTTGTTTGCGATATATCCTTCCCACTTTATATTTTTTTGCCTTTATTCATTGATCTTTTGACTCAGAAATCAGAAAGACTAAATATCATTTTCATAAATATGATATATTGAGATAGAAAATTCAGAGGTGATATGGACATGATTTTCTTATACAAGATCTTTATTAAATCCACTGGGAATCTAATAAGACAAAATATCAAATTTTCTGGGAAAATGATACATGGTAGAATATCAGTTTCCGCTGGGGATAATGATATCGAAATAGCTTTTGTAGAGAAGAATAAATTTTTGATTTTACATTTGCTGGGGAGTAATGAAAATATTATTTATACATAATATTTCTTTAAGAATTTGCCATTGATAGGCATCATCGTGACTTTCCCGTCCATAGAGGCAAGCTGATATGCTCCATTAGAGAAGACTTTGTTTACTACGAATGGGCCTTCCCATTTCGCGTCAAATTTGCCTTTGCTCATATGTGTCATGGTCATCGGACGTCTGACAGTAAGGACCAATTCTCCCTTTTGATATGTTCTGACTTTGACTTTTCGATTAAAAGCTTTTGAGATTCGGGCTTGATATAGCTCGATATTTTGTTGCGCATACAATCGTTTTTCATCTAGAGCTTCCAACTCTTGAAGTCGAAGACGATCATTGTTCTCTGCAGTGAGTTCATTAGCGATTGCTATCCTTAAAGAAGGAATTTGAATCTCTAAGGGAAGAAGAGCTTCACACCCATATACCAAAGAGAAAGGTGTACATCCGGTCGCATTGCGAACTGTGGTATGATAAGCCCATAAACATTCACCAAGCTTCTCACTCCAGTTACGTTTATTGGAAGAAACGAACTTTTTCAAGAGTTTGATGATTGTTTTGTTGAAAGCCTCTGCTAGTCCATTGGCTGCTGGATTATATGCTGTAGAAGCCAGATTATTAATCCGATGATCATCACAGAATCGAGTAAATTTCTGGCTGACGAACTGTGGTCCATTATCATGGATAATACGCCGAGGAACACCAAATCGATAGATGACATGATGTTTGACAAAGTTGATAACATTAGAAGTCTTGACTTCAGATAACGGGATTGCTTCAGCCCATTTAGAAAAGTAATCAGTTATTGCTAGAATAAACCGATGTCCTTTTGATGATGGTGGATTGATAGGACCGATGACGTCCATGCCCCAAGCTTTAAAGGGCCATGATGCCGCTGCTGGGTGTAAGAACTCCGATGGTTGATAGATAAAGTCTGCATGAATTTGACAGGCTTTACATTTCCGAGCATATTGAATGGTATCAGCTACCATCGTGGGCCAATAATAACCCATACGTCGGATACGATCTTGAAGTTTAGGACCTGGTTGATGAGCTCCGCAGACGCCATCATGTGCTTCACGGATTATCTGTTGTGCTTCTTCACCAGCGATGCATCGAAGGAGAAGACCGTCATAGGCTCGACGATATAGTGTCTTCGTAGTATGATTATAATAGAATCTGAGAGACCGGCGCCGGATAGATGCTGCTTCACTCGGGTTATCAGGAAGTATGTCATACAACACAAAGTCCAGAAACGGACGTCTCCAGTCTTCAGTTACGGTGTCTATTTTGTTAGAAAAGACATATTCCATAGTAGAATCGGAAGAAGACAAGGACACTTTGTCAAATTTTAATTCAGCATCAAAGTTGAGAGAATCTTCGTCTGGATTATGGGGAAAAACCAAAAGCCAGATTATTTTCAACGCAGAATAGTTCTCGGTTATAAACCACTATCACTTGCTGACGTCTGATTGGTATGGCTAATACAGCAGCAAGATTAGCCAAAGCATCAGCTTCTGCATTATAGGCTCGTCGAACATGTTCGATAAAGAAACCTTCAAAGGAGGAGGCCATAGAGAGTGCTATTCGATGATAAGGTATCAAATCTTGATGACGAACTTCATGCGTTCCTCTGATCTGATTGATGATAAGCTTAGAGTCTCCATAAACTTCTAAATATTGAACATCCAGATGTTTAGCGAGTTGAAGACCAATGAGCAACGCATTGTATTCTGCAACATTATTTGAACATGATTGATCCAGAGAATAAGCCCTCTGAATAGTTAATCCCTCTGGGGATACAAGAACAATTCCAACTCCGGCGACAATATCGCCGTTAGGACCTATTCTAGATGCTCCATCAAAGAATAGACGCCAGGTAGGAACTTCTTCAGAAACCAGATTTGAATCTAGAACTTCATCGGGAATCTCATCATATAATTTAGAATCTTCTGGGACTGTATGAGCTGCTAGAAAATCAGCAAGAGCCTGTCCTTTAACTGACTTCTGAGGAATATAATGCATGTCATATTGGGCTAACAAGATTTCCCAATTAGCGAGTCTGGAGTTGAGAATACCAGGTTTTTTTATCATAATCCTGATGGGATTCACTCTGGAAATGACATGAATCGTTTGACCGATAATATAATGTCGCGTTTTCTGAACAGCAAATATTAATGCTAGGCATTCTTTCTCGATTGGAGAATAACGCGGTTCAGCGCCTGTCATTGTGCGACTGAGATAATAAATGGCCTGTTCATGACCATCTTTATTTTTCTGGGCGAGTAATGCACCAAGAGAATGATCCATAGCTCGAACATATAGAAGAAATGGTATTCCCGAGATGGGAGGTACCAAAACTGGAGGGTTCATGAGGTACTGTTTGATGTCATCAAATGCTTTTTGATATTCTTCGTTCCAGATAAAAGATACACCTTTCTTCAGAAGTTTGTGGAATGGTCTGCAGCGTCCTGATAAATTGGAAATGAATCTCCTGATATAAGTAATTCTTCCTTGAAATCCTCGTAGCTCTTTTAAGGTGCGTGGAGGACGCATCTCTTGGATGGCTTTGATCTTCTCGGGATCCACGTGTATACCTTTAGCGGTAATGACGAAGCCGAGAAATTTACCACTAGAGACGCCCAGGAAGGACTTAGTAGGGTTCATTTTAAGTTGATGCTGACGCATTAAATCAAAGATAGTCTTCAAATCTTGGATATGATCCTCCTTTTGTCGACTTTTGACTGCAATATCATCAACATAGCATTCGACTATTTTTCGGAGATGTTCACGAAATATAGTGCTCATTGTTCGCTGATATGTTGCTCCTGCATTCTTGAGACCAAATGGCATCACTGTATAACAGTATGTACCGATCGACGTTCTGAAGGAAGTGTGTTTTTCATCATCTGGAAACATTTTGATCTGGTTGTATCCCGAATACCCATCCATAAATGACATTCGTTCGAAACCACATGTATTATCGATCATGACATCAGTAATTGGAAGAGGAAACTCGTCTTTGGGACAAGCTGTATTGAGATCGCGAAAGTCTATACAGACTCGGATCTTGCCAGTCTTTTTAAGGACAGGAACAATGTTAGCCACCCAGTCAGAATGTTGTTCCTCTCGAATAAATCCAGAAGCCATAAGCTTGTTGACTTCAGCTTCAATTGCATCCATAATGTCTAGACGAAATCGTCGCTGTTGTTGTTTGATCGGTTTAGCATTTGGCATGATATTGAGTTTGTGCATTGCGATCTTCGGATCTAGTCCTGGCATATCCTCGTAGCTCCAGGCGAAGACATCGATATAATCACGAATAAGCTTGATCATGTCTTGCTTATCTATTTCTGAAAGACTCTCACTGATGAATATTGGTTTAGGAGAACCTTCTTCACCAACATCAATTTGGATCAGTTTATCTTCAGTAGGAGGTTCCCTTTGCTCGAACCTGAATTCCCATTGATCATCTAATCTTTGAGCCCATTGTTCTGATTCGGGTGATATTTCAAAATCATCCTCATCTTCATCATTTTCTTGTGGGCCATCAACAGAGACCATATTGATGGATAGAATAGAGCGATAAAGATCGCCAACACTCGTGTCAGAATCCCAAGAGAGAGAATCAGAAGACTCAGATCGTTCATCTTCAGATTGTTCATCTTTATTGAATTTTGACTCTTCATGGACTATGTTGACAAAAGGGGTAGGAGCAATATAACCTAAACCACATTTTGTCCTTCCGTATTTTAATAGAGGAATTCGAACAGGCATTCTTCTTCCTTTTCCATTATTGAGACTGGTTCTAAAGTCATAACCCATATTTTTGATGATATTTTTGGATTGCTGACTGTAGCGACGCAGTTGTAACCTTCCAGTATCGTCATTTATATCATCTTCTTCCAAGTTAGGAGGATTCTGAGGTCCTTTATAGAAAAATATTGGATTTTCTCCCTTCTTTCGACTGGGGACCACAAAGTATGATTTCTGTATAGAGTCTAATGATATGTCTGTATGAAGAGCTTGAACAACCCCTATAGTTAGTGGCTCTAAGCTATTTAGCAATTGTAAATAACTTTGTACATAACCACAAACATCAATATACTGCAAAGGAGATGCTTCATTAATACTAGATGCTGTATTTACAACAGAAGGCTGAGCCTTATCAGACTTAGTCAGATTAATGACAAAGGGGGAGAAAGAAGAACAGTTAGAATTTTTGTTTCGATTAAGATCGATAACAAAAGGCTCAGAAGAGGTGAGCTCCCTTAAAGAAGACCTTGGATAAGTAATGCGTCCACTGACTGGAATGACTAGAGTATCTGATCTAGCCTGAGAAGATGGAGGGGGAGTGATGAGTCCATTGACAGGAATGATCAGCGAACTTTGTGAAGCTTGGGAAGATGGTGCAGTAGTGCGTCCACTGACAGGAATTATTAGTGATCCCTGGGCAGATGATGAAGTAGTACGTCCACTGACCGAAATTATCAGTGAGACTTCTTCAGATGATCTAACAGACTGCGGAGGAGTGATACGCCCTTTTACAGGAATAACAAAAGTGTCAACTTTGGATGTCTCATCTTCATTATCCATAGCTTGCAAGACTTTCGAGTATTTATCTTTGTACATGCGAGCGTCATTGAAGTAAGCTTCGACTCCTTTGAATGGGTAAAGATCTGCCACTTCTTTTTGAACCTCTCCATTATCATCAACATATTTGAAGCACTGATGAAGGGTTGAAGGAACGACATTATGTTCATGCAAGAAAGGTCTCCCCAATAGAGCATTGTATGAGCAACCATGATTGTCGATGATGTAAAAAGTAACCTTAGTATGAAGATCGCCTATTTGAAATTTAAGGCGAATCTTGCCTAAAGGCTCACTTTTTCCTTGATTGAATCCCAAGATGGTAGTGATAGTGCTGGAGAGACTATGCACAGGTATCTTCAATGCATCTAACATAGCCTTTGGCATAATACTGAGAGCGGATCCTGGATCAATCAGTAAACGATCAACCTTCATAGAATCAATATATCCTGTATGATATAAAGGACGGTCATGTCGATTATCCTCTAGCAGCATATCGTCCTGCGTAAAGGTAATGTTTGGAATAAATTCCAATACATTATGGCAATGAGAAACAGGTCCTGTTTCCAACTTCTTGAGAAGAGTTAAGCAGGTTTCTGCTTGCAGCAGTGCTTCACTTAAAGTTTCTCGAGTCTCTTTAGAGAGGCGTAAGAGCTCGAAGATTGATAATTTAGCTGGGGTATTGGCTAGTTGAGCCAATATATCAAAATTATAAGGCTTTTCAAGTCCTGTAGGAGATGACTTCTTCAATGGTTTGTCGAAGCGGACTTGTTGTTTGCCTTTGTCAGCTGCTGTTGGTTTAGAAGGAACTGTCTCAACAGGAACATTTAAAGGCTCTTCAGTAGAGACTGGAATTGAAGCTGTAACCGGAGGAACGTCAGAAATTTCTTCAGGAACTTCAGCATAATCTTTCAGATATACTTTTCCAGACCGAGTTCCAGCATGAACTTCAACTTCAGATTCTGGTTCAAGGTCTATGGAAACCATGCTGCAATTCTTTATTTTGCTCTTGGTTCTTTTATGTTTGATGAAAGCTTCATTCCAGAAACCAAGGCCAACACGAGATTGATTATGTCTCATGGTGATGGCCAAAGGTGCTCGGAGTCCCTTGCCTGAGTTCAAACCTAGGGCAGTAGCTAGATCATAACCCATTTTCGCCATCAATTCACGAGATTGTGAACTGTATAAATGAAAAGCAGGTTTGTACCTATCTTCAATTTGAGGTACAGATTTTTATCTTCGTAGAGAATGAATTTCCTGCTGAGATGAAAGTAGAGGTTAGATAAAAATCGGGTGTGAAACTAGAAGTCACATTGCATGACTTAGTCTTCCCGAGCTTCTTTTTAGATGAGGAAATCTTCCGAGGAGAAAAGGAAGACGTCTCAAACTCTGTCTTTAAGTCTGGGTGAATCCACATGATTTCTCCCTTCTTGGTTGTGACAGGAACAAGTCCGTCATTCTGTGCTGGTGGGATGTTTATAACTTCGAGAGTTGCTTTGGGGATAGGAACAATCCCACTTTCCACCATTAAGGGAGGGAAGTCACCGAACTGCATTGAAATTACATTTGCTGTGACTGTTTTGTCTTTGGGTGTTAATGTCACAGCTCCTGATTTAATCATCTCTTGAATCTTCCCTTTTAATACATAGCAAGACCGGATTGTATGACCCAGCATTCTATGATATGGACAGTATTTTGGATGATCTATCTTATTGGCTTCATCAGGCTTTTTAATTTCTGGCAATTGAATCTTATTACCTTTGAGTAAGCATTCAAAGATACCCTGAACATCGTCATCATCGAAAGAATATTCTTCTTTCGGCCGAGGAGATCTCTGTTGTTGATTTGTTGGAGCTGAAGTAGCTTGGGTAGTCTTTACTTCTTGACTACTGTTTTGGAGATTGACTTCAAGAGCTTCTTTCCCTTTGCGATTGTTGGGTCGAGTACTATTGCTAGCACTCTGATTTGATTCTTTGGGAGCCATTTGTACCCCAGACCCTTGAAGGTCTCAGCACTGACCTCGGCAGCCTTGGCACTGACAATGAAAGAAGGCCAATCTTGGAACTGAGTGGACACTGTCCACATACTGATAATTGGTAAGAGGTTCGACTTGCAAGTGTCGATCGTAACAGCATGGGGAGTTCCAAGAGGCATTTTGAGGGCTTCTCTTCTGAATCTCTCAATGAATTCCTCAGTGGTCTCATTATTCTTCTATTTGATTCTTATGAGGGCCGACATGGTCATATCATTGAGCCCTTCATAGAATCGTTCAAGAAACATTGGCTTAAAACCGGCGAATAAGGTAATGCACCCATCAGGGAGACTTCTATACCATTCATAAGCCGTTCCTTTGAGACATCCAATGAACACCCGAGTAAGGAGGGCGTCACTTGGTTGCAATTGATCAGTCATTACTTCAAAATGATTAATGAACTGACTTGGAGAGGTTGTCCCATCATAGAAAGAGATGGTCGGAGGTTTGTATTTTGGTGGATACGATACCTGCTTCCATTCTATCGGATAAGGCTGTTTGATGCCTAACCTTTGTAAGCCATCTTTCTGTTTGAATGCCTCGAATTGAGTTTTGAGATTCTTCAATTCTTCAGAGACAACTCCCGAAGATTGTGGAGTTGTGGCTTGTAGAGTGTAATTGGGAGGAGGGATTGCAGCATATGTACCACCCCCAGCTCCAGAGTGACTTGGTGTGGTTTGTACAGGAACATTAGATTGTACCCCCGGAATAGTAGAAGGTTCGGGGTTTGGAACAACAGGGGTATTCAATACCACTGGTGGTGCTGTCTGTTGTTGAGCCTGCATTAGAGTGTGCATAGCACTCAATGTATCTGCCATAGCTCGTAATTGTTGTTCTAAAGAAGAAATCCTCTGTTCATGAGCCTCATTACTAGTCGAAGGTTCATGATCACTTTCTGCCATGTAAGTGGTAATCATTCGAGGAATAGATGATGAAACAGTCTGTTCTGAATCATCACTGTGTGAATCAGTATCTTTCCCAGGGCTTTTTACAGGAGTCAATACTGGAAAATTGGACTCTCCAAGGAAGTCTTCTGTGATCTCCGGATTACCACTTGGATGAGAAGAAGAAGAGGCTCTGGTCAAGGCTCCGGTCCTGGATCGAGTGCCGAGATAAACACCATCTTCAGAGTCTGATATAGCATCAGACCGTATGCTACCCCCAACATTTCTGGAAGTCATGTTGATAGAAGCATAAAGAGGTTCATCTTCATCCAACATTGGTTCATATTGAATCCGTTCAAAAACAGATTGTCTTTTTGGTGAACAACAACATTGGATGACAACCCGAGGTTGGAAGTCACAACCATGCTTTTCATGGCGAATATGGGCAATGTCATAGCCAGATGAAGTGTCAATTCTCTGTTTATTTTGCAAATATTCTCGGAGATCTATAGGAACAGATTGGGAAGTATTTGAAGATAGTTTCTGTGTAGAAACTTGTCTTTTGTTCTTCTGTCTTCTTGGTTCCTGAGTGTATAAAGACTGATTAATTTGAGCCACATAGTTCTTGGCATATTCAGCATCAGGGTCTAATATACTTGTCTCAGTGGAACTGAACCGATTCTGATTAAGCTTATTACGAAGATCCGTGGGAGATTTGACTTTGATATCAGTCTTGGATACTTGTAATTTGCCTTTCTCAGACCGAGAAATTTTGAGAGAAGGAAGATGAGTATTATTCCGACTAGGAGTCGGTAATAATCCATCTTTGGAGGAATTAGCCAAAAGGCGTTTTCCATTGTTTGATCTAGTAAGAGTACTAGTCAAATTAACTCCAGAGGTAAAGACCTTAGGAGTAGAGGAGTTGACTAAAGAGTCTTTCTCCTTGGTTGGCAGAAGATGTGCAAGTTGAGGGGGAATCATTTGTATATTCTGTGGAAGAGAACCCCCAATCTGATTTTCAGAAACAGTCAAAGGACTGTATTTGTTAGCATATGCTGACTTCAGTTTGGACTTCTGGTCATACGCTGCCTTTTTATTAGCATACACTGGTTTTGGCTCGGCGTACGCTGCCTGATGTTGGCTTTTGTACACTGCCTTTGCCGTACGCTGCCCTTTGAATGCCATACGCTCAGAGTCATCAATGGCTAAAGAGCCGACTGCTGTCGTAAGAATAGAGGGAGAAGGGACCTTGACATGTTCAGAGATGGTTTTCCTTGTACACGCTGACTTGGTTAAAGAACCAATTTTGTCAGCGTGACTAGGGGAAACCACTGTTGCCGTGTTCCGAGAAGCCGAAGTGTACTTCATGGAAGTTGAAGACGTGTTCTTGTCAGCATGAGAAGTGACAGAAGCGTCTCGAATTGCTGCAGAAGACTTAGGGACATAGACGGAGTGTCCCTTCTTCTTGGCAACAGGAAGAGCGGAGGAAGCAGTGCGGCCCTCCTTCGCCTTGAGCATTTCTTCATAAGCCGATTGGTCGAATTGTACAACCATCGTCTTCTTCGTCAAGCCGATCGACGAAGTATCGCATTGAGTTGTTGCTATCTCATTGGAGGAGACAGCTTTCCCCAGCAGAGTCGCCAATTTGTTTTCCATAAATAAATTCACTTTATTTATTTTGTATCTGAGAAAATTACAACTGTAGGAATCTAATCTAGAAGACGATTACTTTATCCCTTGGACGATGCGATGAAGAAAACTCGAACTTTGAAGAACTTGGACAGCAACTGGGCAATCTCTCTGTTCTCTCTGAAAATGACCTGTAGTCTCTGATGAAGATGAAGAAACTCTTTTTTATAGAGTTCAGTATAACTGTCCTTAAGCATACGCTCAGGTAGTTACTTGACGTGTGCATAACTACAGGGACGCGTGACGAATTCTGATGGAGACACATTAGCGTGCGGTTGAAAGTAGTGGAGCATGTTCAGGAGAGATTTATGGCCTGGATGCCACGTTGCATAACTTCTAGAGAAGTGGATAACTGGTACAGGACACGTGAGAACGTGTGTTGACTGTAATCCTGGATATGGTTGCTGTAATACACTGCCTTGTTGAAGGAGAGTTTATACGCTGACTTGGACAGCGTAGTGCCATAGGAAAATCATACGCTCACTTTATGGGCAAGGAGTCATGTGAGGTCATACGCTCGCTTAGTTAACAAGAAATCATGTAAGGTCCATACGCTCACTTGACTGTGTGAAGAAGGAGTCATGTGAGGTCGATACGCTCACTTGACTGGATGAAGAAGGAGTCATGTGAGGTCCATACGCTCGCTGGAGAAGTGGCCACGTGGCTATCATCAATCTTCTTTGGTACACCATAGCTTTCCATAACTGACAAAATCTTTTCGAGCGTCGTGACTGCGGATTTGACGGCTGACAGACTGTCAAAACTGACAGTAATGATGGCTTTTGTATTTATGAAGGCTGCTGAGTTGTTCTCGTAAAAGACAAAACCGGCTCTTCGAAAACCTATACGACGGTTACTTTTCTCGTGACAGCTGTCTTTGCACGAAAGATGAAGTGTCAGATTCATTCCTCATTTAAACATATGCTGTGCTGTCACTTCAATAAATAATAAAATATTTACTGAGCGTATGACTTTTGAATGAGCGTATGGCTTCAACTGACATCTGTCTTTAAGCGTATGGATAAAAATGACAGCGTGTCATAATTTTCCACATCCTACACCGCCGAGGGTAAGTTTCGACGTAAATTACATTATGCTTGTCATTGCTCGCTTGAAATTTATTAGGATGGTTAGAAACATTCATGAACTAAGTCATATAAACTCATTCAACCAAATGAGAGCTTGGAACTTAACTTGTCACGCACCAGTACAAAGTGTAATGTACTGATCCTCGCTCTCCACGCAGGTACCCTGAACCACGAAGGGCGTGCCACCTAAAATCTCAAGGCGGCGTGGACACTTTTGAAGCCTCGTCCGTGTAAAGGCTTGTTCTGGATTCCTTTTGAAGAAGACCCGCACTCAGTCCAAAAGAATAGATGGCGGCTCGGCTTCCCTCAATCCCAGGTGGAAAGCGTAATAGTTTTGCTTGTAAAAAGGGATGTAATGTACGGAACGACTATCTCATCAGCGTTCATTTTGTAAGTCGAGTTATATTGTAGCCCGCGCGGCAATGAATGTAATAAAGTCAATGTAAATGAAGTTTTATTATCAATGAAAAAGTTTACTTCTATTTCAAATGTGTCAATCAATTTCTCTGCGTACTCTAACTTGATGTTGTGTTTTGGATAACCTTATGACTATGCCTTGTGCGATCGCAACTTAGGTTCGCACGGCATCACGCCCGGGGGACGACTATCGATTCTACGGAATCGGGGCATGACATAATGGTATCAGAGCACGGCTTTACATCCTTTGACCTCGCATCGATGAGATAAGTTGTTCCATACAATGAGTCCGTAATATTTTGTGACTGATGCGTTTGCCTTCGTATCCCAGAAGTGACGGAACCCACGACCGAGCAAGAACAGAGCGCTTCAAGCGGCTCTAGTAGTTCGCATCGTCCGCGGGCTGGACCTTCTAACGATACCATCGAAAGGATGCTGCGCATGATGGAGGCGCAGCGAAACCAGTCCGAGAACCGACATCAACAAGTAGAGGAACGACAGGCCTAGTTTGAAGCTCACTTCGAAGCTCGCTTTGATGCACATGCCAAACTTCAGCAAAAGCAGCTAGATACCCTGCAGCAGATCGTCCAGACAATGGCGGCCAACGAGAATTCTACGACTATGCCTACCGTCACCGTGCCGGCGATCCAACCCATTGATGTCGACACGGAGGATCCCGAGTGTCAACCAGCGGCACCGAAAAAGTACAACTTTGAAGTGTCAGAATTCAAGAAGGCGTGCCGCACTTCCTTCAGCGGCACCGAGGGTCCCTCCATGGCAATCGACTGGTTGGAAGAGCTCGAAGATCACTTCGAGCTGCTCGGCATTGAAGAATCCAAGCAAGTCGCCTATGCACAACTTCAACTACGGTTGAACGCACACGACTGGTGGGCCGTGCGCAAGCGAGCGATCCGACCGGACAACACTACCGCGCCGATCTCTTGGGCCACGTTCCGCAAAGCTTTTGAAGTCCAGTACCTTCCGTCAGCCGTTCGTCAAGCGAAGGAGAATGAATTCATGCAGTTAAAGCAAGGGAGCCGGACAGTAGAATAGTATGCCACAGAATTCAATAAGTTGTCTAAGTTTGCTGGCCAGTTTCTGCCTACTGAAGAGTGCCGTGTGCGACGGTTCGAAGTGGGTCTGCGATACTCTATCAGTGCGCATGTCGGGGTCCCAGAGTACAAGATCGTGGGCGAGGCTCTGAATCATGCCCTCCGCCTTGAGAACCTGCATCCTTCCGGTGCTGACGACGTTGTGCGCCACTCCAATCACAAACGTCCTGGCTATACGGGAGGCAACACTCACGCGTCAAAGCGTCCAAACAACGGCGGCTACCAAGGAAAGAACCCGTTACCTCGATGCACCAAGTGTAACAGTCTCGGACTCGATGCCAATAACTGCTTCGTCTTCGACGGAGTATGTTTCAATTGTGGAGAAAGGGGCCACCGATATCGAAACTGCATGGCCCGAAAACCAAGTCATCCTAACGTACCACCACAACAGTACCGCCAAGTGAATCAAGGGCAGGCGCCCCGACCTCCTCCACCCACTCAACCTGCACCACAAAATGGCCAAGATCGTCGTCCCAACACTCAGGGCCGCGTCTACGCCATGACTCGAGACGAAGCGCTGGCATCAGATACAGTAGTGTCAGGTATACTAAAATTCAATAATGTACCTGCTCGTGTGTTATTTGATTCAGGCGCTTCATATAGTTTTATATCGGCGGACTTTGCCGTCGAGCACAAATTCCCTGTAATATCATTAGATCTCGACCTTAGCGTAAGCACGCCTTCGGGCACACCAATTCTCACAAACTTAGCTTGTGCCGGCGGGATTATCTGTATCGGCGGTCAAAAGATCGGTTTGGATGTGATAGTTCTAGACATGAAGGACTTTGACATCATTCTGGGAATGGATTGGCTCGGGCCGTACAACGCAACCATAGACTGCGCTGAAAAGAAGGTCACATTCCGCATACCTGGAGTGCCTGAATTCTGCTACTCGTGTGGTGAGGCATCGCCGACCTGCATGGTGATCTCCGCAATATCTGCTCGACGGATGCTGCATTCCGGGTGCGAAGGCTATCTAGCTTCCGTTCGAGACATGCGACAGGATGGTGCAAACGCGGGTCAGACCGACGTTGTGGCAGAATTCCCAGACGTGTTCCCGGATGAGCTACCCGGCATGCCGTCCGATCGAGAAATAGAGTTCACCATCGATACATTCTCCGACACCCGGCCGATCTCGAAGGCTCCGTACAGAATGGCCCCTACAGAATTGAAAGAATTGAAGGCACAACTTCAGGAATTGCTCGACAGAGGGTTTATCCGTCCGAGTGTCTCCCCGTGGGGTACGCCCGTACTGTTCGTAAAGAAGCAGGATGGATCAATGCGACTCTGTATCGACTATCGGGAATTGAATAAAGCCACCGTCCAAAACAAATACCCCCTGCCCCGCATTGATGACTTGTTCGACCAGCTCCAAGGTATAACGGTGTTTTCGAAGATTGATCTACGATCGGGTTACCACCAACTCAAAGTCAAGCCAGATGACGTGCCGAAGTCTGCCTTCTGCACTCATTACGGCCACTAAGAGTTCTTGGTAATGCCGTTCGGTCTGACAAACGCCCCTGCCGTCTTCATGGATCTAATGAATCGGGTGTTCCGTCCGTTCGTTGACAAGTTCGTAGTAGTCTTCATCGACGACATCCTCGTCTACTCGAAGGATCGAGCGCAACATGCAGAGCATCTGCGGATGGTACTCCAAACCCTTCGAGAGAATCAGTTGTACGCGAAGATGAGCAAGTGCGAGTTCTGGCTGAACAGTGTCTCATTCCTTGGGCACATCATCTCCGCCGCGGGCATCGCAGTCGATCCGAAGAAAGTCGAGGTAGTTGCTGATTAGAAACGGCCTGTATCAGTTAGCAAAATTCGAAGCTTCCTAGGCTTGGCGGGATACTACCGACGCTTCGTGAAGGACTTCGCGAAGATCGCATCGCCGTTGACTCGCCTCACCCAGAAAGGAGTCGCATTCAAGTGGTCAGACGACTGTGAAGCTTCCTTCTAGGAGCTCAAACAACGGCTCGTTTCAGCCCCGATACTTGCTCTTCCTGATGGGATAGAGGGATTTCAAATCTTCAGCGATGCTTCTGGCCAAGGCTTGGGGTGTGTGCTCATGCAGCGGGATAAGGTGATATCTTTTGCTTCCCGGCAGTTGGAGCCGCACGAGAAGAACTACCCCACGCACGACCTAGAACTAGCGGCAATTGTATTCGCGTTGAAGCTGTGGCATCACTATCTCTATGGCGTGGCGTGCAGGATTTATACGGACCACAAAAGCCTCAAGTATCTCTTCACCCAAAAAGAACTAAATTTACGGCAGAGGCGATGGCTCGAACTAATCAAAGACTATGACTTATCGATCGACTACACGCCGGGCAAAGGAAATATGGTAGCGGATGCGCTGAGCCGGAAGTACTTAGCTTTGTTATGCATCAACGATCGACTGCTGCGTGACTTGGAAGGAATGGACATTGAACTCTGAGTTCATTTCAGAGACATGAAACTAGCGCAACTGCGGGTGGAACCGAGCCTACTGGAGAGGATCAAGTCTGCACAGAAGGATGACCCCTACCTGGAGAAGATACGGAAGCTAATATCGACAGGGAAAGCGTCTGACTTTGCAGAGGACGAGTCGGGAGTGTTGTACGTGATGGGACGGCTATGCGTATCGGACGACGCAGAACTTAGAAAGGAGATAATGACGGAGGTGCACTATGCAAAATATTCCTTACATCCTGGCAGCACCAAGATGTATAAGGACCTCCGCGTTGTCTTTTGGTGGTACGGCATGAAGAGGGACGTAGCGCTCTTTGTGTCAAAATGTATAGCCTGTCAGCAAGTCAAAGCCGAGCACCAACGACCGGGCGGAGAGATGCAGAACCTCGCCATTCCAGAGTGGAAGTGGGATCACATCACTATGGACTTCATTGTTGGCTTGCCGAGGATGCCGCGGGGAAACGACGCCGTCTGGGTCATCGTCGATCGACTAACCAAGTCAGCACAATTTATCGCCATCAAAGTTACTTGGAGCGTCGACCGCCTTGCTCAGATATACCTTGATGAAATAGTTCGGCTGCACGGGGTCCCAGTTTCTATCGTCTCTGATCGGGATGGACGGTTCGTAGCGTGCTTCTGGAGTAGTCTTCATTCAGCACTGGGGACCAAGTTGAAGTTCAGCTCAGCTTATCATCCCCAGACTGACGGCCAAACAGAGCGGGTGAACCAAATTCTCGAAGACATGTTACGACTCTGTGCGATCGACTTGAAGTCAAGTTGGGACGTCCATTTACCGCTGGCCGAGTTTGCATACAACAACAGCTATCAGTCCAGCATCCAAATGGCGCCGTATGAAGCTTTGTACGGCCGAAAGTGCAGATTACCCATTTGCTGGGATGAAGTCGGGGAACGACAGATACTTGGTCCGGAGCTGGTGGAGCAGACTGTACAGAAGGTCAAGTTAATACGAGAAAGATTGAAGATAGCACAAAGTCGGCAGAAAAGCTATGCCGACACGCACCGACGCCCCTTCGAGTTCTCGGAAGGTGACCATGTATTCCTGAAGGTGATGCCTATGCGTGGAGTTTCCAGGTTCGGTGCGAAGGGGAAATTGAGCCCAAGATTTGTTGGCCCGTTCAAAATATTGAAGCGAGTCGCCCCGATAGCTTACCAAATCGCCTTGTCGCCTGCGTTGTCAGAGGTACATGACGTCTTCCACGTATCGTAATTACGGAAGTACGTGCATGATCCGAGCCATGTTGTGGATTTGGGTAAGCTGGACCTGAAGGCAGACTTGTCATATGTCGAAGAGCCGGTGCAAATCTTGGAGCGCAAGGATAAACTCCTCCGCAATCGTGCTATTCCCCTCATCCGTGTCCTTTGGAGGAACCACTCGGTCGAAGAGTCGACGTGGGAGCCTGAGTCAGAAATGAAGGAAAAGTTCCCTTTATTGTTCTCGTAGAGGTAGGTTCTATTTTAAGTTTCGAGGACGAAACTTTTTCTTAGTTGGTTATGGTGTAGTGCCCCATCCCTACATCGTGCCCCGTACTTGTCCACGGGGTGTGCGAGAAAGGAACACTGTCGCTATCGATTCGGTCGGGACCGATAGGTCGGGATCGACCGCGTCGATCGAACGGGAACGGTTGAATTAAGATCCATTCCTCGTTATGGAATGTCTTCTTCGAAACCAAGTCCCATATTCAGCGGGTTGCGCCTCGAGGATTGACTCTGCGGCTGAGTCGGGAGAGACCTCCCGTTGCTCTGCTTTTCACGCCGCTTGCGTTGGTTTTGGCTTTGTTTTCTGAATACATTTTCGTGAATATTTTTGATGGTTTTTATGGCTTGCATTTCGAACTCGCATTTCCTATCGAACTCCTTGAATAATGCAGTATTCTAATCGGTTGCTTGTGCGATTTCAGGTAATCGTGTAGGCGACGTCTAGCGCGACCAACAAGTTCTCTCGCCGAAGTAAACTCAAGGTGAGTGGCTGACCCTTCTCTTCTCGACCCTCTTCTTAGGCAAAATCGATAGTGTTGTTGCGAATGAAAAGATAAATGTAAGTGCACGAACACGAATGAATGAACAAGTTTTCTAAGAAAAGGTAGGCTGTCTTAACAACTAAAAACATGTCTTTGCACGGTCATGGACAACTTGTCGACAAGGTAGAGTTTCCCCGTAACGGCAACCCAAGGCCATGGGACCGTTTCGGCCGAGAATGGAAACACGGTGTATAGCTGTGCTGGATGATGGCACGGGTTAAGCGGAGACTTGCAGCGGGGCTCGCTACTCGTGCTGCAAGGGCCCCGATTAACAAAAGCTATCGAGTCCAGGATGGCTTGTTTTGCCAGTGACCAATCACACGAAATATTATACTTGGTATAAAAATGATAACAATTGACGGGGAAGAACATGGTAAGTTTCATAAGGCGCGACGCGGTCCGCCGAGGGTAAGTTCCGACGTAAATTATATTATGCTTGTCATTGCTCGCTTGAAATTCATTAGGATGGTTAGAAACATTCATGAACTAAGTCATATAAACTCATTCAACCAAATGTGAGCTTGGAACTTAACTTGTCACGCACCAGTACAAAGTGTAATGTACTGATCCTCGCTCTCCACGCAGGTACCCCGAACCACGAAGGGCGTGCCACCTAAAATCTCAAGGCGGCGTGGACACTTTTGAAGCCTCGTCCGTGTAAAGGCTTGTTCTGGATTCCTTTTGAAGAAGACCCGCACTCAGTCCAAAAGAATAGATGGCGGCTCGGCTTCCCTCAATCCCAGGTGGAAAGCGTAATAGTTTTGCTTGTAAAAAGGGATATAATGTATGGAACGACTATCTCATCGGCGTTCATTTTGTAAGTCGAGTCATATTGTAGCCCGCACGTCAATGAATGTAATGAAGTCAATGTAAATAAAGTTTTATTATCAATAAAAAAGTTTACTTCTATTTCAAATGTGTCAATCAATTTCTCTGCGTACTCTAACTTGATGTTGTGTTTCGGATAACCTTATGACTATGCCTTGTGCGATCGCAACTTAGGTTCGCACGGCATCACGTCCAGGGGCCGACTATCGATTCTACGGAATCGGGGCGTGACACATAGGTTATATATATATATATATATATATATATATATATATATATATATATATATATATATATATATTTTATAAATGATTAATATAGTAATCAGGATTTCAAAATAAAAGAGAATGGGTTCCGATCGGGATTGGGTTTCGGGAAGTCGGGTTCGAACTGGTCCAGGCTCGGGTCAGGTCAACAACAAAAAATCCAAATTACTATTTTGAAATTAATTTTGAACCCACAATATAATAATAATAAATAGTAATAATAGAATAATAAATTATAAATCCAAAAACTGGGTTTCATAATCTTCCCTCCTTAGAAAATTTCGTCCTTGAAATTAAAGACAGGGTTAGGGAGTACCTCAAGTCTCAAACAAGTATGGGTACTGCTCCCACATCTGATCTTCTCGCTCCCAAGTCGACTCGCCTAGTGAGTTGTGCCGCCACATGACTCTGACTATTGGCGTCACAGAGTTTCTGGTTCTCTTCTCTCCTCTGTCCAATATTGCCACTAGCTTCTCTGGCACTGTAAGGCTGTGTCCAATTTCCAGCTCCGAATGGTCCAAGATGTGACTCGGGTCCGGGATGTAGCGTCTCAGCTGCGAAACGTGGAAGACGTTGTAGACGCCTTCGAGACTTGGGGGTAGAGCCACCCGGTAAGCCACTTCTCCAATCCTGTTGAGTACTTCAAAAGGACCAATATACCTGGGGCTTAGCTTTCCTGCTCTGTCGAAATAGATGGTTCCTCTGGTAGGAGAGATCTTCACAAACACATTGTCACCTTCTTCAAACTCCAAAGACCGTCGGCTGCTATCGGCCCAATGCTTCTGTCTGTCCTGGGTAATCCTGAGCTTATCTCTGATCATTATTACCTTCTCTGCTGCATCGGTCACCATCTCAGGTCCAAGCAATACTCGTTCTTCGACGTCATCCCAAGCAAGTGGAGTGCGGTAACGACGTCCATAGAGTGCCTCGAACGGTGTCATACCGATGCTAGCTTGGTAGCTGTTGTTGTAAGAGAACTCTACCAGGTACAAATGGTCTTCCCAAGACCCTCCAAATTCTAAGACGCAGGATCTCAGCATGTCTTCTAGCGTCTGGATTGTTCTCTCCGATTGTCCGTCAGTCTGGGGATGGTAGGCGGTGCTGAACTTCAGTTGTGTTCCCAAACTGTCATGCAAACTCTTCCAAAAGTGAGAGGTAAATCTAGTATCTCTGTCAGACATAATACTTATCGGAACTCTATGAATCCGGTAGATATGCCGCATGTACAGTGCTGCCAACTTCTCGGTGGATAGACCAACCTTGAAGGGGATAAAGTGAGCTAACTTCGTCAGTCGGTCCACGATAACCCAAATGGCATCCTTCCCTCCTTGGGATCGAGGCAGTCCCGACACAAAATCCAATGTTATGTGCTCCCATTTCCACTCTGGGATGTCAAGCGGCTGCAATAGTCATGCTGGTCTCTATCTGCTAGCTTTTACTTGTTGACAAATTAAACATCTAGCCACATACCTGGATACATCCTTCTTTATTCCGTACCACCATACTATAGTACACATATCTCGATATATTTTGTTGGCTCCAGGATGTATGGAATACTGCGACTGGTGTGCTTCTTGCATCAGCTCGTTCCTCAGTTCGCCAGTTGGTACGCAAAGCCTCGTACCATTCTTCAGTGTTCCGTCGCTGGCGATTGAGAATCCTTCAAGTGTTCCTGCCAGTACTTGGTCTCTGAGTTTGCAAAGCGTCTCGTCTTGGAATTGTGCCTCCTTGACTCTGTCCATCAGACTTGCACGCACTTGCAACTGCATCAATGATGAATCAGCTCCTGGTACAATAGCTTCTCTACCCAGTTTCTTCATTTCTTCTTCAGGCAGTACAATCTCCAGTCCAAGCTTTTCCATGTCCTCCAGCAAATGACGCTCCTTGGTCAAGAACATTGCCATCGGGTATCGACTAAGTGCATCTGCAACAACATTAGCCTTACCCGGATGGTACTGCAGGTTGATGTCGAAATCCTTCATCAGCTCCAGCCATCGTCTCTGTCTCATGTTTAACTCCTTCTGAGTGAAAACATATTTAAGACTTTTGTGGTTTGTAAATATTTCCACTCTCTTTCCATAAAGGTAGTGCTTCCATAGCTTCAATACAAATATCACCACTGCAAGCTCCAAATCATGTGTGGGATAGTTCTTTTCATGAGTCCGTAATTGCCTAGATGCGTAAGCAATTACTTTCCCGTGTTGTTGAAGAACACAGCCCAATCCCTTACCGGAAGCATCACTATAAATTGAAAAACCGCCGGTACCTGTGGGTAGCACAAGTATCGGCGCCGTTGTAAGCCTCTTCTTCAGTTCCTCAAAAGCTGACTGGCAAGCTTCAGACCAAATGAATTCTTCGTTCTTCCTGGTAAGCTTCGTCATTGGTTCAGCAATCTTGGAGAAATCCTTCACAAACTTCCGGTAGTAGCCAGCCAAACCCAAAAAGTTTCTGATTTCTGCAACCGAACTTGGTGCAGTCCACTTCTCAATAGCAGCTATCATCTTTGGATCTACCGAAATTCCTTTTCCTGTGACAACATGGCCCATAAATTCCACTTTGTCTAAAAAGAATTCGTATTTAGATAGCTTACCATAGAGATTCTCCTTCCTCAAGGTGCTCAGAACTTTCCTCAGGTGCTCTTCATGCTCTTCTTCAGTCTTCGAGTAGATCAATATGTCGTCGATGAAGACAACAACAAACTGATCCAGGTATTCATGGAAGACCTTGTTCATATGGTTCATGAATATCGCAGGAGCATTCGTTAGTCCAAACGGCATGACCAAGAATTCAAATTGCCCATACTTGGTGTTGAATGCCATTTTCGGGATATCCTCCTTCCTGACCTTGATTTGGTGGTAGCCTGATCTGAGATCTATCTTCGAAAATACTTTAGCTCTACTCAGTTGATCAAACAGGTCGTCGATCCGGGGCAGAGGGTACTTGTTCTTGATGGTGATGTTGTTCAGCGCCCGGTAATCAATGCACATCCGCACAGTTCAATCCTTCTTGGGTACGAACAAAACTGGTGCTCCCCAGGGTGAAGCCCTGTCTCTGATAAATCCTTGTGCCTTCAGTTCGTCAATCTGGTCCTTCATCTCCTTTGTCTCCTTAGGGTTGACTCTATAGCATCTCCGAGAAATAGGGAAAGAGCCGGATACTAGGTCGATGGTGAATTCCACACCTCGATCTGGCGACAATCCTGGAAGGCTATCTGGAAAGACGTCCATGAATTCCGCTATAATAGGGTGAGGAGGCCCGGGTTCTTCGGTGATAGAGGAGTAGGTAACACTCTTCATGTCTTCCGGAGCTCGAGAGATTTCAAACTCCGGTTCTCCTGGTGGGCTGAAGATTACACATCCTCTGTGACAATCTATCAGCGCATGCTGCTCACTTAACCAGTCCATCCCTAGGACTACATTATAGTTGAACAAGGGCATCACAAGTAAAGGTGTTAAGATTTGGTGGCCTGAGATAGTTATGAGACAGTTACAAGCCTCAGTGATGGGTATGGGACCACCACCAGTCATAACTCTACTAATCACCTTGCTAAGTCCCGTATCTAGGTGGTGTGCAGAAATAAACTTTGATGATATAAAACTATATGATGCACCCGAATCAAATAATGCTAGAGCAGGATGTGAAAACATATAAATGGAACCTGTGATGACATCAGCGGTGGGTTCCTGCTCTGGTTCTTGCTCTTCTACTGCTAGGGCATAAGCTTGCCCGATCTTCTGCTGGTGTTGTCCGAACCGTTGTTGATGAGTGGATAGGGGAGCTCTTTGCTGAGTTGCTCCAGTCATGTGGACTGACGAGGGGCAGTCCTTCACTTGGTGGGTGGCAGACCCACAGACTAGGCAGTGTCCTAGCCTCTTTCTGTATATGTTCGACTGATGTCCTGGCCTCGTGTAAAAATCACAGACAGGGATCTGCTTCTGAGGCGCTCGTTCATTGGTCCTTGCTTGATGGTGCTGCTGCTGATGGTGCGAAGGCCAGTTGTTGTTGTTGTTGGGCCTCTTCTGGTTACCCTGGAAGTTGCTAGTTCCAGGATACTCCCTCTTTGAACGAGAAGGCTGGCTCTTCTCTACGTCCTGCGCTCGTGTCAGAATCTTCTCATATGTCTTGGCGCCACCTGCGATCACAGGGGTGCGAATTTCTTCCCTTAGTCCATACCTGAATCTTTCAGAACGATCCTTGGGGTCAGCAACCAAGTTCTTGGCAAAGCGGCTAAGTCGGTCGAACTCTGCCACATACTCTCCAACCGTCATGTTTCCTTGCTTCAGGTCCTGGAACTGTCTTTCCATCTCCCGCATCTCTGATGTTGGGAAGAACTTCCTGCGAAACAGCCTCTTGAAGGTGTCCCAGTCAAGCTGCTTATCCTGGAGTCGGGGTTCATTTCGATACCAGATGCTTGCCATATCTTGCAGCTGGAGTCCTACTGCTTCGGTCTTGAGGTCCTTTGGAAGTCGAGCGATGCTCAAGAGACGCTCCATGCTGTCTAGCCATTCATCGGCGTAGATGATACCATCGGTCCCTTTGAAAGGTCGAGGGCCCTGCTTCTTGAAACTCTCTATATCTCCGACCTTCATGTAATAATACGCCTCTAATCAAAAGAATGGCCTTAATGATATATAACTTAACTCCTGAATTTATGTTTACTTTGGCAGGTCGTGGCTCCAATGAAGTGGTTCCTCCTCTCTCGAGGGCAGCCATAGCCACATTGTGGGCATTCTCCATGCCTTCTCTCATGATCGCGGTCTGCTCGCGATGGGCTTCAGCTTGGGCTGCAGTCTGTTCTCGATGAGTCCAAATCCTGAAAACCTTATGCACGACTATACCATGTTTCCTCCTAGGCCGAGTCGATCCCGTGGCCCCGGGTTGCCGCTCGAGGAACCATCGCCCTTGTCGACAAGTTGTCCATGACCATGCAAGACTCGACTCAACTGACGTCTCACACAGTCATCCTTCTTTCAGTGTTCCTATCTCTTTAAAAACTAAGTTCAAGACTTCTATCCTTGAGACCCCTCGACGACCCACGGTCGCGAGCCTTCTTTCTTGATGCCCTATCCTTTTTACTCAACTTAGGAATGACTATTTGATAGCCCCCATTTTCCATAACTTACTTTGAATCAACCGTGGCTCGTACCTTAAACACTAAGTCCGTGCATCGTTCCTTAAACCGACTTGTGATCCGTGCGACACTATCGTCCAACTCATGCTCCATATGACTAGCTTTGAGACAGTAGGACTTCGTGGCTATACCCAGCCGTAGAACTCGTGGGACCGTGCTTGCTACTACTCCGATAGCCTAACATAACTTTGCCTAACTCACTCGTCCAACGACTCGACGAGCAACGCTACATCAAGCCTTGCATCGCAGAAATGTGCCGCGTATTGTGTTTGACTTTGAATGACAAAGTAATCTGGGTGCCTAGACTTATGCCTCAAATCGTGCAACGCAGATTAACTTCATGGGGCAAGCCAAGGCTATGCCAAGCCTTGGGCGATGGGACCGTGCATGCTTTATGAAGCATTCATGCGGGCGACGCCTATGACTTAGGCTACGATCATATCTTCGTCAACTCAAACCAACTTTCCTTCTCCCAAGCCACGGGACGAAGGATCGAGTGTCATTTTCAAAGCACGCCGTGCACCAACTCTAAGCCGACCGTTGGACCTTTCCATATTCTAAATCAATTCGACCCGTCGGGATTATTCCCTTATCTATGTGGATTCGTCTCTTTTATTATCAAGCCTAATTGTGCGGGTTGAAAACATGCGATTTATTATGTGAAGGCTAAGATGAGGCAAGTTCACTAAAACTACCCCACATGTGCGAGCGGTCGCCTCGACCGAGCGATGCCTTCGAGCAGCCGTTGCAAGGCTAAGTCCTAACGTCGTCGGCATTTCGATTCCTCCGATTGACTGAGCGGGACGGGGCACTACATCGGCTGGATAATCCGTTGGGATATATGTCACGCCTTTGTTTATGACTGGAAACAGTGTTGGTTCCGGGAAGATGCTAGGTTCGTCTCCGAGATCCTACAGTTGGAGAACTTGACTTAGAACCATTGTGAAACCAAGCTAGGTGTGCTAGTTGCAATCTCTAGTAGCAGGTCCTAGTCATATTTTAAGTTTGTTTATTAATCTACTGCTAACGGTTTACGACGCGTGCTACGTTGGTTCTCATTTAGTTGGATAGTCAGTTTCTGGTTTTACTTGGAAAAATTGTCGTTACCGGTTAATTTGGCAAAAACTTGTATTTTGTAATATTATATATATAAAACTACATTTTTCTTTCGATGATAAAACGTGGGTTTTGTTAATTATTAATATTTTAATCAAGTTATTTTATCGTAAAAAATCCTTATTTAATTTATACAAAATATTTAATAACCATTTATATAACTAAGCGCCTAATTACGAAGAAGATAAACCAACCAGAAAATAAATGAAAACCAACCCAGAAAATAAATGAAAAACCTAGACTACGCAATACAGGGGCACAGCTGACAGAATAGGAATACGGGCTAAAGCCCTTACAAACTTTACATAAATTAAAATAAGAGAAAATTAGTTAGGTCTGACTAATATCCCATATTTTTAAATATCGAAAACGAAATTAAAAATAAAATAAATAAAATCCTAGCAGTCTCAGACTTGGTCCAATCGTCACTATTTGTTGCTAATGCCTCAATGTACGGGTAAAACCGGTTTCGTTTGCATTTCGCTAGGGCCCACGGACCGGTATGGTCGTCGCCCAAAAATCCAATTAAATAAATAATTTTTCGAAAACCGATTTGAAATTTATTTCTAAAATTTTATAAAAATTTGGGCAGCATTTCCTCTATTTTCGGGACAACCCAAAACTGGAAAAATGTGCCGAAACACCCATAATAAAAGTCCAAACCAGGGAACACCCAAAAATTAACTCCCAAACCATTTTACACGAAAATTAAATTCACAGAATAATTCCCGAAGCTTAATCGGAAACCCGAAATATAGTTTCGGGAATTCCATAAACGAATTCGGAAACCACATCGCCCAAATCCAGAAAACATATTTCGAAAAAATCCGAAATAAACACAAAACATCACAGAAACATCTCCGGAAAATCCGAAGTCACTACGTCGAACTAAAGCCGAATTCCCGGAAGGGAATCGGGGACCAATTTCATCATTGACTACCGAAATGGGACGGGACAGAGGAGTTATACCTTGGGTTGCTCGGCTAGAGCTCTCAGATGAAAATTTTGGAAGAAAAGCCAATTTCCCTCGGGCTCGGAATATCCCAGAATATGCGAGTCGGAACCCACAAAAATTACGGGAACGTCTCCACGGAAACAGCTCCACAGAAATGGCTCCACGGAAGTGGCGAGTCGGAACTCACCAAGGGCTGCGGACAACGGTCAGAGTTGCACGAAGGGTGGCCCGGGTCGAAATCGGAAACAAAAACCGACAAAAGCTCACGGGTCAACGCCGAAGGGGCGAACGAAACAGCAGTAGTGGGCCCTGTACGGCTGGCCGAAGTGGCGCTGCGCAGGAGATCGAGCGGACGGAGGTTGCCGGTATCGGGGCGCCTGGAGGCGGGTCCGAGAGGGTGCCACGGGGGTGCTGCGAAGAGCCCAACGGAGTGGGGGTTCGGGCTCGGGGAGGTCTGCGGGGCGGCGCTCGGGGCCGAGCGGTGGCCGGCGTGGGCGGACGCGGCCTAGGGAGGCGGCTGGGCGCGGGTCGGCTTTGGAGTCGGGGAGGGGTTCGGGAGCACTTGGGAGGAATAGTGGAAGAAGTGATGGGGTTTGAGAGGAAGGGGAAGAGGAGAATATGTGAGGGTGCTGGTGGTGGAGTGTGTTGGTGGGGGTGGAGTGTGTTATAAAGGAGAAGTGGGGAGTGGGTTTGTACGTGTGGTGGAGAGGGAAAAATGTGCTGGAGAATAGGGGAGAAGGCCTGGTCGTGGGGAGACCAGGCCATAGGTTATATTTTTTTTATAAATGATTAATATAGTAATCAGGATTTCAAAATAAAAGAGAATGGGTTCCGATCGGGATTGGGTTTCGGGAAGTCGGGTTCGAACTGGTCCAGGCTCGGGTCAGGTCAGCAACCAAAAATCCAAATTACTATTTTGAAATTAATTTTGAATCCACAATATAATAATAATAAATAGTAATAATAGAATAATAAATTATAAATCTAAAAATTGGGTTTCACATAACCTCTCCATGAATACGTGACAATCGTGGCTCTTCATACCCGTCAATTTGTTTTCCTTCGGATCGACACATCTTCTCAGATTTGACACATATCCGTCTGGAAATTTTAGGCCCTGGATCCACCGACAAAGTCTCACTTTATCCTCCTTGTCCAGTGAGAAAATTGACTTCGGCAGGAACTGTTTTCCATTCTCCTCTATCAAATGCAACGCAGGGCGTTTGCATATTTCTTCTAAGTCCAACCTGGCCTTGGGATTGTCTTTCGTTTTTTCTTTTACGTCCATCACAGTATTAATTATGTTATCAAACACATTCTTCTCAATATACATGACATCAAGATTTATGTCTGATCAGATTGGTACTCCAATATGGCAGATCCCAGAATATGC